>ML283860.1:1207-21567 GCA_005239495.1 Nicotiana undulata | reverse complement strand
CTCCACGCATCAGAAAATTCTGGCGAAACTGCCCCACCAGCCATCTTCAATCGTTCATAACATTTTGCACAAAACTCCAAATGACAAATGGTTTAATGTTCTAAAAACTAGACTTCCAGATATACTACTTGCATGTTTTGCAAATGTTCAGATTCTTTATAGATCATTATATATACTCTTCCAAAGTTAGCTCTTCGATGCATAAGTTGCTGTCAAAACAACTTTTCTGCTGAAAAATTTCAGCAACTCTTTGGTCCGAAATTCATTCTGTTAACCTTCCGAAATCCACCCGAGGCCCTCGGGACCTTAAACAATTATACCAACATGTCCAAAAACATGATACGAACTTGCTCGAGGCCTCAAATCACATCAAACAATGCCGAAATCTGGGATCACACTAAAATTCAAACTTTATGAACTTTGAAATTTCAAACTTCTACATCCGATGCCGAAACCTATCAAATCACGTCCGATTGACCCCAAATTTTGCACACAAGTCATATTCGACATTACGGACCTGCTCCAACTTTCGGAATTGGAATCCGACACTGATCTCAAAAAGTCAAACTCTCGGTCAAACTTCTCAAAAACCTTCAAATTTCTATCTTTAGCCAAATGACTTCAAAATGACATCCGGACATCTGAATTCACTTCCGATCGCGCTCCCAACTCTAAAATCACCATACGGAACTATTCCTAGACTCAGAATCCCAACCGAACCTCTATAACACTGAGATGCCTTCCAACCCAACTGCAGGAAGTGAGACTCCCCCACTTAGCCCGAAGCTACTCAAAATACCTAGCATTATTCACACATTCTGCCTCCTACCAAAGAGCCACTATGAACCCTTGTAGAAAACTAGACAACCACACGACTGCTAACCTATTCCCAGAAAATGACCCACCTGTGAAAATCACCAACTGACACCGTCTCTCGTGACTTCCTTCATCCCATACTTCTCAACTGCGGCCTCAATTCAATTTCATTCTCCCTAGATCTTAAACCAGCAGATCACTACGACTTCAAACCCTTCGAAAAATCATCTTTATCGAGTCGCCTTCATTAGAAAATGCTTATTCCATGTTGAACCACATCGCACCACGACCTTTGACAGCCGCTTCTCCAATACTTCTTCACAGTATTCTGACCTCATTCAACCGAAGACACCATGGAACCGATGAACTTAACACATTCTCTTCGATCATTGACGTCGATATCACAACACAGGTGAATGATCCACCTCACTTGAAAGCACCAAGTCTTACTACTTTATCACTCCAAAACCCGACCATTTACCATCCAATTGCCCGTGCTCTGCCGGAATTACAATACTAAGGCCTCGAAGTCACGCCTTGAGGAAACCTCCCTTCAAACCATTCACCACCCCTAACATACGGGCAACATTCTCACGTCATATCATCACCGCGCGATAACTAATCAAAAACACCATAACAGTTTGAGCACAACCCTCAAGGTTCTCAGGAACACGACAACTGAACTGAAGCAACACCATACTCTTCTGCAGGTCAACAACAACAGCCCTAACTTGCTACACATGGAAACCATCTTGCACCATATCCGTAGCACCATTACAATTCTTCAAACTCCTGATTCACGACAAGCGCTTCGCGACGCGTAAGATTGAGTAGGTGAAACATAGGCTTATGCCTTAAGGAAATCAAATCGCACGATGAGGAATCAATATGGGAAGTACTCCTAACATTCCTGTAGCCTCTCGAAGATAAGTATAAACGTCTCCGTACCGATCTGCAAGACTCTACTAGACTTGCTCATGACTCGTGAAACCTAGCGGAACCTAGAGCTCTGATACCATGTTGTCACGACCCAAAATCTATGGGTCGTGATGGCGCCGGATACACTGTCAGGAAAGCCAAACCCTAAATTTGTTAAAATATCTTCCTGCTTAACGTTTTCGAAATCATGCCCTTTTCTGCATTTCATAACCAAATAATTATAAATTCTCGTAAATTAAATACGGGGGAAATCAACTTAATATAATAAAAGAAATATCAACACATCCCCAGAACCCAGTGACACAAGTACATGAATAATTTTTAAGAATTTATACAATTATACAACTCCTATCCGAGAAGGGAGAGTCTGCCAGCTGCGGAACGCATCCGGATGAATGCAGCCTGAGTAAGTCTCCAAATCAATCGTTGTACTAGGAGGGTACATGTGCAACAAAATGCACAGAAGTGTATCATGAGTACATAAACATATATGTACCCAATGACTATCCCGTCTAATCTCGAAGAAGTAGTGACGAGAGGTCGACTTGACACTCACTAAGGTCGAACAGTATGATATAATAATGACAGAATAAAAGCAGTAGACATGTAAGACAGTGAGTAGCAATTATGTATAAAGCGCAGAAATCCAAGTAAATACTGGAACAATAACAATGGCCACTTTCTTTCCCCCAAGTATCTAATACAAGTCAATATCCATGAAACAATGCCAAATAATCATGTGCACACAGGAATAAGACAACCGAACGGAGTCATAAGGAAAATACATATGCACTGCCGAGGATCGAACGGTCATATCTCAATGTAATCATATCATATCATAGTACAATTCTCGTCCATGCACTGCCGAGGATCGAACGGCCCGTACCAAAAGTGCATTCTCAATTGTATCATCTCTGTGCATTGCCGAGGATCGATCGGCTCGTCCCAAAAATGCACCTTTCAATCTGCCGTGGTGTACGGCCCGCTCCCATGAGAGTGGGGGAAATCACACATCGCTCGCGGAATGTAAATTGTGAAGCGGTCACATGCACACCCAATATTCTTTTCTTCTCGTAATACTTCCCATAAAAATTTCTTTCATACACTTCCCGTAGCACAATTTCTTTCACATTATTTTCCGTAAAACAATTTCTTTTTATGTTATTTAAATTCCATAAATCTCAGAGAAACAACACTACATATAACAGGATTTCATCACATATAATTCATTACGAGAAGAACACAAGGCATGATGTGAGGCCTAACTACCCGGACATAACAATAATAGCCGCTACGTACAGATTCTCGTCACTTGGTACGTACGTAGCCCCCACAAACAATTACACACAACATGTAAAGCACCTATGGGGACAATTCCCTCTTACAAGGTTAGAAAGGAGACTCACCTCGCTCCTAAGATTCATACCCGACTCCCAAGCCTCTATGACGACTTCAAAGGATGTGCAACGCCCCCAAACTATCCAAATAATGATAAACCAATGAAAATATACTCAAATATTTTTTTTAAAATCAGATTATATAAACTCCCATCTCCGCTCGAGGAATTGACCAAAATGCCCTCGGGCCCACGTGCCCGGATTCCAAAATTTCTCGAAGATAAATTCTACCCATAAATTTACTAACTCAAATATAAAATTTGTTACAATTATCATGCTCAAATTCATGGTAAAAGTCCAAAATTCCATGTTCTATGTCTTCCCCAAAAGTCCCAAATTTATACAAAATTTTCCATGGCTAAATCCATATAAGATCACATATTTAACTCAAAAATAGGAAGAAATCACTTATCTTGTGTTGCTTGGTGAAAATCCCTCCTTGAGCTCTCCAAAAATCATCCAAGCCAAATGAAAGAAATGAAAGAAATGGCCAAAATTCGTGTTTAAAACAATCTGCCCATGCTTCATCGAGTTGTACCTTGTACTTGTGATGTGCAGGTTATACATCCTATTACAATTTTTCCTTGTTGAACACCTTGTGTTAAAACACTCATAACTCCTTGTAGAAGTATCCAAATAACAAACAGTTTGAAGATTTAGAAACTAGACTAGAAGATATTTAATTAGATAGGTTTTTCACCATATAACTCTTTGTATATTCCGAGATATGAGTTTCTAAAGTCGGCTCCACGCATCAGAAAATTCTGGCGAAACTGCCCCACCAGCCATCTTCAATCGTTCATAACATATTGCACAAAACTCCAAATGACAAATGGTTTAATGTTCTAAAAACTAGGCTTCCAGATGTACAACTTTCATGTTTTGCAAATTTTCATATTCCTTATAGATTATTATATATACGCTTCCAAAGTTAGCTCTTCGATGCATAAGTTGCTGTCAAAACAACTTTTCTGCAGAAAAATTTCAGCAACTCTTTGGTCCGAAATTCATTCCGTTAACCTTCCGAAATCCACCCGAGGCCCTCGGGACCTTAACCAATTATACCAACATGTACCAAAACATGATACGAACTTGANTCGACATTACGGACATGCTCCAACTTTCGGAATTGGAATCCGACCCCGATATCAAAAAGTCAAACTCTCGGTCAAACTTCTCAAAAACCTTCAAATTTCTATCTTTAGCCAAATGAGTTCAAAATGACCTCCGGACATCAGAATTCACTTCCGATCGCGCTCCCAACTCTAAAATCACCATACCAAGCTATTCCCCGAATCGGAATCCCAAACGGACCTCTTATATCATTGAGATGCCTTCCAACGCAAACTTATGAAATCTTGTAAAATACTAACTTCCACAATATACGCCAAAACACTCCCGGGTTATCCAAAACCCGATCCGGATATATGCCCAAGTCCGAAATCATCATACGAACCTGCTGGAACCTTCAGATCCTGATTCCAAGGTCGTTTACTTAAAATTCCATTCTTAGTCAATTTCTTCAACTTAAGGCTTCCGAATTGAGAATTTTCCTTCCAATCTAACTCCGAACTTCCTGAATTTCAAATCCGACCATACGCACAAGTCAAAATACCTGAAATGAAGTTGTTCATGACTTCCAACCACTGAACGACGTGCTAGAGCTCAAAACAACCGGTCGGGTCATTACAATGTGTCTACTTCCACTTCGAATGGAATAGGTGTGGCTGCAGGCGGGGTTAATTCTACGTCAAAAGGAACTGATGCGGTTACCTCAACCTCAACCGTGGCTGTACCTGCACCATAATTTCTTAGGATCGTCACCTTCTCGGATAAGCCCAATTGATCCCTCGGGATCCCACTCTTCATCAGAATCTATCACATTGATCCTTTAACCCATATGATCCGGGAGGGGATTGTTGCTTACATTGGGTGCAGCTTCCTTGTCTTGTATGACCTTATTATCAATCAATGTATGGATCTTGTCTTACAATGTGCGACATTTGTCAATAGTGTGCCCTTTCATACCGGAATGGTATGCAAAGGTTTTGTTTGGATTTACCCATTGTGTTGAGTTGTCCATTGCCACAACGGGAACATAGGTGACATATCCAGCAACTTTCAACCTTTCGTACAATTGGTCAATAGGTTCAACATTGGCGGTGTACTGTGTGGGTGGTTTGCGGTCAAAATTAGGCTTGGGTTATTGGTAATTTAGACGAGTTGGAGGTGACGGATAGTAGGATGGTTGGGAGTTATAGGTATGGTAGGCTTGGGAATATCTGGGAGGTGATGGTTGATATGTGGGTGGAGGTGTCTGGTACACAAATGGAGTTTTCGGACTTTGGGAAACCATTACTGTTTCCACTTCTTTCTTCTTTGATATGCCACCTGATGGAAATGCTTTTTTCGTGGCCTGCAATGCCTCGAAATTCGTCACCATCCCACTTTTAATACCTTCTTCGATCCTTTCTTCGAGTTTGATGATATCGGAGAACTTATGGTTCTCAATAACCATTAGCCTTTCATAATACTGCAGATCTTGTTCCCTGACAAAGAACTTTTTCATATGTTCTTCATCTAATGCCTGCCTAGCCTTGGTTTATTCCAACCTCCACGGAATAGCATACTCGCGGAGAGTCTCAGTTAGCTTCTTCTTTAGGTTCTGGATATAGAAGACATCTGGTGTATTCTCCGTGTTGAATCTGAACATGTCTATGAAATATGATGCCATGCTCACCCAATTGGCCCACTTCTTGGGATTCTGACTTATATACCAGGACATTGCATCTCCATTAAGGCTTCTCATGAAGAGCTTCATGCGAATCCTTTCATCTTTTCCGACCCCTACGATCTTGTCACAATAAGTTCTCAGATGGACCTTGGGATCAACCGTTCTGTTAAACATTTCAAACTTGGGATCCCTTTACCTCCTTCAACACCTTGAACTCGACTTGTCAACTTCTTGATCTCCTTAGCCATGTTCTTGATGAGCAGGTCCTTCTCAGTGGATTCTGGTGTATAGGAGATTTGTTGAGTGGAGTGAAGTAGGGTTTCCATGTACATAGGGTTGTTTTGGTGAATACTAGGAGTTTGGACATAATGTTGATTATTGGTTGAGTTTTGGGGTTCGAGGATAATTTGTGGGGTATTTTGGGGAGTTTGGTAGGTGATTTGCTGGTATTGAGGAGGGAGAGGTTGGTTTTAAGGCGGGGTTGTATACTGGTGAGGTGCGGGAGGATTCTGCGGGTGTTTGTTGGGTGTGTTCTGAGGTGGTACAAGGTTTTGGGTGTTTGGGTGATTGATATCTGGGATGTTGAGGGTGAGGGAGAGGTTTGCTAAGCTACGAACCTGCTAAAGCTCACCTTGAAGTTCAAGTATTTTCTGCTCAAGTCGCGAAACCACATCATTTGGGGCCTGAGCACCCCGACCATCGGAAGTTGCTGTATTCTCAACATATGAATTGTTGTCTTTTCTGATGCCGGTCATGTCATCCAATTTTGCTTTTTCGTTTCCTTTTGGTGGACTAGGAGGAGGAGAAGGTGGAGGGCCCTTGGATCTGGTATGATAAGCTGATGATGCCAGTATGCGCGAACCAACCTTTGGGGAATAAAAATAATCAAAAGAAAGAAAAACAAAAAGGTATCCAAGTCAGTAAGAGTTCTGAAAAGAGTATATGCAGTATTTAAACACATATTGCGGAAATGTAAATTCGCGTCCTAATTTGGGAGCCTTGTTGTGCCCGAGGTAGGCCTAGCAAAAAGTTGATTTGGAGAACTTAAGTGCCAATGATTGCCTCATTTCATTAATGTAAAAATAGACGAACCTAAAACGACACTAAGATAAGATAAGTCATTAATGGAACTTGAACTTATTACATTTGATAAAGCAAATAAATCTACTATACTTGTCCCAAAAGGACCTTCACCAGGCTTAATCTTCCTGGCTCCATCGATCAGGTTCCCCAATTCGCGCATGCCCAATAGCAGGTATACCCTTGCTAGATGCCTTCCTTTGCTCCCCTCAACATTCTAGCAGTCACCGACTCTCTTCTATGTCTTCTACTCCAGCTCCATCAAACCCTGCTCCAGATACTCCAACCTTTCATTAGACTTGATAGCCAATTCCCTCCACTTATTTATTAAATTCATATCTGTCTCGTGTATCTCCAGATGCTCAGCCTCGGAGTCATAAATCCTTTTGCGCAGTTTGTTGTATTTTACTTGGGCCTCAGCAGCTTCGTCTATGACCCTCTTTCCTCGACCGATTCCCGGCTCAACTATCCCTGCTAGGCTGTCTTCCAACCATGATAGGCAAAAATGTACATGTACTGCGTGATACCTATCTGGCTCGATGGTGTCCTTCTCTACAATAATCTTGGAGTGCCACATATGCTGAGCTTCACACTTGTATGGGATGTCGTCATCCTGAAAATCTGCACGGTAATGACTCATTTTAGCAACCCGCGGTATGATCAGCTTCCTGCCCGCCTGTCTCATAACCTTGATAGGAACATAAGAGTATATGCCCCTTAACCCGATCAACACCAAGTGCAGAGCATCCCTAGATCTGATGATGAACTCATCAGTGGGGAACCATTCGAATATCCATCGGACCTGTTCCTCAGTCAAATTGTCGGAAAGTTGCACCTATTCTGTAGCGCTCTCTGGTTGAGCAAACTTGTCTCGGATACTAGTCATTCTCTTAGGGTGATGGAAGGCTATATGATCATTCCACGCCCTTCGTGGAAACTCTTGGCGATATTGATCCCTTTGGAGATGCTCCAATAACCAAACCCGTAACAAAAAATTACAACATTCGAAGTGTTTGAACCCCTTCCGGCAGAAGTCCAAGGTCCGATAGATGTCAGCTATGATCATAGGGACAATGGTATATGTTTTCCCCTCAATTCCCTCTATTACAGTTTTGGCTACCATAGCCAGTCTGGTGTGAATTCGGTCCCCTTGCATCAGGAATACCATCATACCCAAGAAGCAGACAACGAACACAAAAACCTTGCGGTGAATATGACCCAAGGAAGTGATAGAGAATTCATTTTAGAAGATACAATAGGACTTGCTATACCCTATCGTTCATAGAGGTAGTCAAAGGGTATGTAGGACTTCTTCAAGCACTCCAAATAGTCGTTCTTTTTTAAAACCCATCATCTTCAGAAATCCCCTAGCAGTACAGTTTTCTAGCAACAATAAACCAAGACTGTCCCAAGGTAGCCCGGTGAATCCCTCTATTTCTTCCAAGAGAGGGGTCCTTTCTATGTTCCCAAAGCGAAACACGGATCATTCACTGTACCAGAACATCGTGGCAGCTTCAATCAACATATTATTTGGTTGGATGTCTAACAGAGAAGGAAAATTTCCCATGACCTTCTTCACATGTTTTTTGTCACTTGAGGAAAGATCCTCCCACCAATCTAGAAGCAATGGTGGTATGCTATGAACCATGCTGAACCTGGGGACTTCGTGCCTCATTTTCTGCAAAACAAATATGGTTAGTCCCTCTCCCCCTCCAGATTGACTATTTATACATCAATGATTATCATACTGACACTTATTTCTCCAAATTAACGCACAAATAGTGGTTGCGTCCGTTGGGATTATGGAAACCCTGGTGGACTTTTGGACAAGGCTTATCTTAAAGGGTTATTATGTGGAGAACATATTAACCCGACTAGTTTGACCATGATGCATGTACAAATAATCAGAGTAAGGTTTCTATAGAGGTCTAGACCGGTGCCATCAAGCGGACAACTTGAGTGGGAAAGGCACGGAACCGTCGACTGCACCACTGATTGACTAGTTTTTCCGCAAATAAGCCTTTCCAAATTTAAAGGGTGATATATAGGAAGAGCGCAAATACTCATCAAGCGTTGCTATAGGATTGATTACGCACGAGTAGAATATGACGTTGAGCATGATTTATGCAACAATAAATAGCATGTTGTCACGTATTTGCACGTTAAAAATGATAAATGCGGTATTTAATAATTGAAAGAAGTTTAAGGAAGAAAACAAGGAGACAAGTCAGTTTCTGTAATAAAGGAAATCATAAATGCTTGAAAATAGGCAATTCAATTCACATAGAGGGTGAAAGGAAAGGCTGCGCACATATTAACAGAATAAAGCACGCTTAAGACTTATTCACAAAAAGCAAGTTTTTCATGGTAAGAGCCTAATTATCCCCAGCAGAGCCATGCTGTTGCGCCCCCTTTTTCCTCGCGGAGTCCGGGTTTCGACATTTTTGGGACAACTCCCTTCCTTTTGGGATGGGGTATGGGATTTGAAGAGTCGCCACCTAACGGATTAAGATGTGTTAGGGCACCTAAAGAAAATAACTCATGAAATTAGCTTACATCACCAGAGATTGGGTAAGGGCTCGAAATTACCTTGAGGGGAAGGTGTTAGGCACCCCTCGAGGTCCACAACGGTGGGTCCCGACCAAACTCAATTAAGCGAATTAGTCTTTACAGAAAAATAAAGCAATTTAGACAACTATTATTTAAAAGCGGGAATAAAAGGGTCCTAGGTTTTTTAGCCTATAGGATCCTTTCCATGCAATACTTGGTAACTTTCCCCGAATTGGGGTGTTACGCATAGTATTAGCGCACATGTCATCATCTACTTTTACTACCCAATTACTATCTTTCAGTTATTACCTAAGGGTTCTAATAGCTTCTAGTGCGTACCTTATGCGTGCACTACCCATCCCTTACCTATGGTCCTGGAGGTGTTTAGGACTTCTATTTTGGATGGTTCTAGACTCACCTGCATTGCTTAAAATAAGAAAGCTAAGCGACAAACAAAATTCAAGTAGGACTGTCACATAAAGAGCAAATAAAAGCTCATGTTAACCTCCACAAGTAAACATCAAATGCACGCAATTCAAACAGACAATTTTAATGATTTAAGACCCTACAGGCAGGATATCTAGATGAGCATAAACTGAATATAACGTAACATTTTTATTAAAGCGAGCAGCATTACCTATCAGTTTGCCTACTGATTTTTGTTAATACTTAGAATATGAACATATTCCAAGCAAGAAATCACAATTTTTATACTCAAAATTCTTAATTACCCTACAGGCTTGCCTAAGTGATAACTGGGCAAAATCCTATAGACATGGTATCTAAATTGTTAATTAGAGACTACAGTTTATAAACGGGTTAGTGATTTTAACAGGCAGATTTTATCTTTTTTAGATCCTATAGGTGTGCTATCTATTTTACAGAATTACTTAACTCCTATAGGCATGATTTCTAAGTGTTGAAACTAATTACAAGCATTATTTCCTATAGACATGATATCTATATTGCAGAGACTGATTTTATATATTCCTTATAGACATGATATCTAAATTGCAGAAACTGATTTTATATATTCCCTATAGGCATGCTATCTAAGTGGGCAACAACGTTAAAAATTTGCCCAGAAAGTTCACCAATTCATACAAAGAAGATCCTATATACATGTTCTCTAATGCCCACTGATATTGGAGATATATGGAAGTCTTATGAACATGGATTCTAATACAGAATTGATAGAAAACCTATGGGTATGATTTCTAGTATGCCAAAGTATAAAAATTCAGGATTACAAATAATGAGATAAGATCCTATAGGCATAATTTCTAATGGTATGCACATAAGGAATCACCACAACAACCTATAGGCAGGATTTCTACCCGAATTTGAATGAAGATATATAAAAATCCCTCCCCGGCTTTTACTAGTAACCCTATATCTGTTATTACAAGAACTATTACATTATTATAACCCGATACAAATGAATTACATAATAAATTCATTATACTATAGGGAGCCTTGGAAAGCTCAATGTTAACTTGGAGACCAGGCCTTCAAGCAAGTCTGAAGTATGCAGGTAATCCATCCAGGATACACAAGGTAGGCTTCTGGTGTGTCAAAGTTCCCAAGGGCCTCAGGGACCCCATGCAATGCTCACACCAGAACCTTATTCAAAGAAACAGTTTTGTAAAAATTTGGAAGACCAGCCCCAATGTGTTAGAGTTCGGAGGAGTCTCATGGAGCCTAGGTAGTGCTCACACTGGGGGTGGTAGGACCCTAGATAACTAAGAGTTTAAAAACAGTATATAAGGGGAGAATTTTTAGAAAAAGCAGTTTGGTTTTCCACAAACAAATCACAAGATTATAAACAGAATAGAGACCACATTTAGCAAATTGGTTCAGACATGGATACCATACTAGTAATTAAAGCAATCACAACAAGAGCAGGCACACTCCAATTACAGACAGAGTTAAACAGGTTCTGAATAGGGCATACAACTGAATCAAACAAAATTTCACATTGCTGAAGCTGACTTGGTTTATTAGTTATCACTAGGTAGGACCATATAAGCATGTATTACACAGAAAACAGGCAGACGTTTCGACTAACTGAACAAACAAACACATAGAGCAGGATAGGTGAGTAAGAGCTAAAGCATGCTAGTATTAGAAGGAAGTAAACAAGTATCATGGACCAAACAAAAGCATGCTGAAGTTAAAATACACAGAACATGAGCTAAGATACACCAATTAGGGAGAAAGCACAGAACATGAGCCATATATCAAACAGAAGCATACTGATATTTGAAATATATAACCACATAGACATATAGAACAAAGATATAACAAGGATTAAGGCATACTAGTTAGAAAGTAGACAGCAATCATGTATCTAACAAGGGCATGTTGAGTTCTATGATAAAGTTGACTGCATAAACATATAGAGTATAACAGGGTAACATATATTAAGGCATACTAGTTAGGGAGATAGAAAACATTAAGGTGAAGGCAAGTGAATCCAAAAGTCCAGCCTTGGCTTTCAGCCGGCTAGACAGTGTAGCAAATCAGAGTAATAGAAGAGCTTAAGTTGTTTGAGTGTAAGTAAAAGTTTGTGTGTCTCAGTGTGTGCTTGTAAGCGTAGGCATGTGTGTGTCGGTATCTAGGTGTCTTTAAAATCAGAATGGTGCATGATTATATAACATTCAACAAAGTAAACAAATAAGGCAGGAAAACTAACGGCATATAAATAAGGTATGCAAATCAATTAACCAATTAATTAGGGTTAAACATCAATCAATTATGAGAACAGAATCCTGGAATTGTCACTTAAATTAAGGAGAATCTCATACGAAATCAGTTAGCAGAGATGATTGGGATTAAATAAGGTAAGAAATAAGTCAGAGACCATTTATAGGTCGGTCAAAATAGTCAAAACCCAGAAATTAGGCCAATAATACAATTAAGGGAAGTAGTACCAGTCATGAATCACATATAAGGAAAGAGTAGGTAAAATCGTCAAAGGTTTAGAAGAAAACAACATTCCAAACCCTAGTTAGGCAAATGAAATCAATTAACCCCCTTTAATTGACAGAGCCAAAATAAACGGGCAGATATTATAGCAAGTAGTAGAGTAATCAGAAACTCTAGGGATTAAAACATAGATATGAAAACCAGTCGAAAAAGTAAAGAGAACCAGAGTTAAACACTTAAACATTTTGGAACATTTTGCAGAAACTTAAGAAAAATATGAAACCCTAGTTTCTAGAAAATGAAAATCGGCCAACAATGATGGTAAAAAAGATGATCTTAAAAGAAAAGTATCAAATAAACTCAAAATCATTTTAGATCTATGGAAATCTGAGCGGACTCAAGTAGAAAGTAACTAGGGTTTTAAAAATTGATAGAGGTGAGAAAAATTCGGTTTGAACCAAAGATTTGAAGTCATAAACATGACGATAACAGTACTCACAAACATATGAATGGTCACAGGCGGATTCATCGAGAAAATGAAGGATTTGGACCATTTCTGTGTTGAATCTCTTTGAGATTCCATCAAATAACACAAAAATCATAACACCGGTAGAGATAGGAGGCCGGATAAGGCCTAGAATCAAAGAAATAAACCATGATTCGAAGGGGTTCAGGTGACGACGGGCTAGGGTTAGGGAGAAGGGTGAGATAAGAGAGAAGGAAGGGAATTCAGGGGCGGTAGAATTTTGGAAATGATTAGGTTTAGGGTCGTTTGGTATAATTAAAAAGGAAATGGATCCTGGACCGTTGATTTTCTTAGATCAACGACCAGGATTCCATCTGGGTTGGGGCGGGTTATAATATTGGGTTATGGACATTGGGTTGTGGGTTAATGGGTTTATTTTAATTGGGCTAAGATCCGAAAATTAAAAGAGACTATATGCTAAATACCCAATTAATTTGATAAAATAATTTATAAAAATAGCTAATAAATGATAAAAATTCTATTTATGCATAAAAATGATTTATAATAATTCCTTAATATTATAAAATATAAAAGATTATTTCTCGTAAAATAAGGTAATTATGCACATATGGGATATTACTGCAAAGTTATTGCAATTATAACCTGAAAATGTAACGCTTAATATAAATGTAAATGCTAAAATTAAGCAATTAAAATCATTATAAAACCATTTGTGATGCAATTAGTAATTATTTTTATAATAATAATATTGGGATAAATTAATTAAAAATCTTTTGAAAAATGCAGAAAATTATGGAAAAATATTTATTGATGCTCATGCATTTTTTTGAAGATATATATGCATTTTGAAAATAATATAGGGAAAAATTGGGTATCAACAGTATCGCTCTATGAGGGTGGCTCTGCGAGGCAAAAACAAATTGGGGTTAGTTTATGGGTCTTGTTCTAAAGAAAAATTCCTAGAATATACTTGGAAACACTGGGAAAGAGTCAATGCTATAGTTTTATTTTGGATTATGAATTCTATTGCAAGTGGCCTTCTTGGTGGTATAATGTATGCATCTAGTGCACAAGTTGTGTGGAGTGATTTGCATAAGAGATTTAACAAGGTAGATGGTTCAAGATCTTTCACTTTGCACAAAGAAATTGCGAAACTAAGTCAAGGAATAGCTTCTGTTTCTGTATACTTCTCAAAACTCAAGGACTTGTGGGAAGAATTTGAAACTCTTGTTCCGACACCTGGCTGTGATTGTGTAGAATCTAAGGAGTTTGTAGCAAATCTATAGAAATTGAAGTTGTTTCAATTCTTGATGGGATTGAATGATCATACAGTCAAGCTAGGAGTCAAATCTTGATTATGAGTCCTACACCAACGGTTAATCAAGCATACAGTCTAATAATTAGTGATAAAGGGCAAAGATCTGTGGCTGCATCATTAGGATTGTTGGGTGCAACTCCAGAAATTTCTGCAAATCACTACGATGTGGCTATGTATACAAGAAATGGTCATGGAGGAAATCAGAGATTCAAGAAAAAATTTAATCTTCAATGTGAGTTTTGCAAAATGAAAGGACATAGCAAAGAAAATTGCTATAAAATTGTTGGATATCCTCTAGAATTCAAGAATAGAAATAAAGAGGGAGTTGGAGTTGGAAATGTATGGAATGCAGCATACAATGTAATGACAGAAAATAATGCTCAATTTGGAAATTCAAATTACAATAGATCTGCTGAGGGAAACTCTCAGACTAGTCAATTTCAAGCTGCAGGAAATGGAGTCAATCAAGGCTCAATGTATAATAATACAGATTCAAGAAAACTCAAATATAATATGAATCAAGGGTCTACTACTACTCAACTAAATGTACCAGGGCTACCTCCAATAACCAACTACACTTTTGGAAACAAACAATATGAGCAAATTCTGCAAATTCCGAATAAGTCCACAAGTGTTAATGTGTCCGAGAACTCGATAGCTAATGCGGCAGCTATTAGCATTGCTTGCTTAGCTTCCACTAGTTCACGAGAGTGGATAATTGACACTGGGCTACCAATCATATGGTAGCTGACTTAAGTTTGTTGAATCAAAACTCTGTGGTTCAACCAGAATGTCCAAAGAGAGTGTTCCTGCCTAATGGAGATACAACTCATGTGGCTCATATTGGTTCTAGTAATATTACAAACAACATTACTATAACAAATGTGTTTCATATACCACAGTTAAAGTATAATTTACTATCTGTCTCTAAGGTTACCAAAGAGTTAAAATGCTCAGTAACCTTTTTTCCTGATTTTTGTATTTTTCAGGATCTCTTCAATGGGTAGGTGAGAGAGATTGGTAGAGAAGATAGTGGATAATACATTCTAAGTGAAAATTTACAACTAGCTGGATCTAGTGATGAAGTTTCTTTAGCAGCAAAGGAAACACCGGTGATCATTGAACTCAAGACAAATGAAGACATAGATATATGGCATAAAAGATGTGGACATGTATCAGCTTCAGTACTCAAGAAATTACTATCATTTGTAAAGACTGAATTAGTAGTTGAGAAAGTAGATAAATGTACAGTATGTCCATGTGCAAAACGAACAAGAATTCCTTTTCCAATCAGTAATACAAAAACTGCTATTTGTTTTGAGTTAGTACATGTTGATCTATGAGGGCCTTACAAGGTGTCTACAATTGATGGAAACAAATATTTCTTAACAATAGTGGATGACTACACTAGGTTTACTTGGATATTTCTGCTGAAACTAAAGTCAGATGTGAGCACTGTGCTACAGAAGTTCATATCCTCAGTTAAAACTCAGTTTGATAAGTTAATCAAAGTAATCAGAACAAACAATGGTACTGAATTTGTGAATTCAATATGTGAAAACATGTTCAGCAACCTAGGGATTATTCATCAAAACTCTTATGCTTATACACCTCAGCAAAATGGAGTTGCTGATAGAAAACACAGACACATTCTAGAGATCACAAGAGCAATCAGACTTCAAGCAAATATTCCATTCAAGTTCCGGGGGTATTGTGTATCAAGTTCAGTATACTTAATAAATAGATTTCCAATTATAGTCATATACAATAAGACACCTTATGAGATATTATTTGGTAAGAAGCCTAATCTAACTCATCTGAGAGTTCTGGGGTGTTTGTCTTATGCAAAAACAATTCAGCAGCATGAAAAATTGATGCCTACATCTAAATTGACAATTCACATGGGATACTCGACTGAACAAAAGGGATACTTGCTTTATGATTTAGAAAACAAGTCTTTTTTTGTAAGTAGGGATGTCAGCTTCAGGGAAGACATATTTCCATTCAAACAGAATCCAAAAAATCTACCCCTACATTATCCCCTCAAGATAGTAATGTTCAAAAACTGCTCTATGAGACAAGCAATAAACCACTAACAGATATAGCTCAAAGGACAGCTGACATATCTGAAGATCATGATGCTGCATCTCCTGAACTATTTTGTCACTCAACTGAAGTTAGTCCAGAAACACATTACATGGATCAACAAGGTGAATCAAGTCAACTAGATCAACTCATTGAGTCTCACCGACAAGGTATATCTTCATCTATTTCACCATCTCATATCAACTCTACTAGTCAAAATGAGCTCAGAAAGTCTCAAAGAGATAAAAGGCCACCTCTTTGGCTCCAAGATTTTGTGTCTCTGAACATACATCAAGACACACCCTATGTATTGTCTAAGTATGTCAGCTATGAAAATATATCACCAAATATCAAGCCTATACAACATCTATATCCTCAGTCATAGAACCTACCAACTACTCAGAAGCTATCAAAGATCCTAGGTAGATAGAAGCAATAAAAGTAGAAATTAAAGCATTGTAAGATAATCACACGTGGGACATTGTCAAATTACCAGAAAACATCACATAGGATGCAAATATACTATAAGATCAAGTATAAAGCACCAGGAGAAGTTGAAAGGTTTAAGGTCAGATTGGTAGCTAAGGGATTTAGCCAACAAGAAGGCATTGACTATCAAGAAACACATAGCCCAGTAGTCAAAATGAAGACAGCCAGAACAATATTGGCCATTGTTGCACAAAAACAGTGGCATATACATCAAATGGATGTATATAATGCTTTCCTACAAGGTGAGCTTTATGATGAAATATATGCCACGACCCAAACTGGAGGATCATGACTGGTACCCGGGCCATACCTGCCGAGCACCAACGTACATTCTATCTAATTCTCTTATTATCTTTAAGGGCCGATGAGATCAATATAAGTGGTAGATATGGATTATGAACGCCAAAATATGAAAGATAATGGAATGAACATGCATAACATGGGATAACAAGACTTCCAAGAAACTACATATAAGTTAGGAGCTACCACGCTTCCATGAAAGACTATACAACAAAAATCATCTGACAAGGCATACCAAACTATACATAAGCCGACACCTGTCTATGAGCCTCTAAAGGAGCATAAGTAATGCAACATAGTCGGAACAGGGCCCCGACATACCCATAATATCTATAACAAAAATGCATACCAAGACCACGGCAAGTCCGGAGAAGGGAGCTCGCCTATAACCCCTGAACTGGAAAGCCTACTGTGGTGGGAGAACTGCGTCTACCTGTCTATCGGGACCTGCAGCACGACATGCAGCGTCTACAAATAAAAAAGACGTCAGTACGAATAATGTACTGAGTATGTAAGGCTGGTCAATATAAATATGAACAATAATGTAAAGAGAGGTAGAGAAGATACAACCTGTAACATCTGAGTGCTTCTAAGAGACAGTAACATGAAATGCATGATACATATATATACATAATCTTTTAAAACATCCGCCTCTGTGGGCATCATCATCATCATAGAACATTCGCCTCTGTGGGCATCATCATTATCATATCATACCCGGCCTCACAAAGGACTCGGTAAACCCAACTGATCAGTGGTTGCACAATAGGTTCCATACCCGGCCGATTATAGCGCGGCTCGGTAGAGTAAAATAGCTACATATATATATAATGCATGTAGGACTCATTGGAATCATATTCTGAACCTTTCGGAGTGACGTAAGGTCGATATTCTCCGTACATGTTATTAGGATTAACTCTTCATCAAGAATCTTATAAGAATCAGGAAGTACCAACAACATTGATAACATAAGAATAAGAGAAGCAACCTCAACATCAATTGTTCCATAAGAAGGGAAACAATGTAAGTACTGCTAGCTTCTAAGAGTAGAGTATCTTTGGAAGCTCGTTCATTGCATTATGCACAATCGGAGTCGTGCAATAAAAGGAAAGGGATAGCCTCACATACCTTGTATATACTGCCCCAATCTCAATCTATGCAATTGTCACGACTCCTTAGACTAAAATAATAGAAACGACACTATCGTTATCATTTAAGCGTCATAAATATTGTGTATCGACCACAACCTATTTTACGATGAAACGGACAGAACCTACCCTATATATATGACTTCACACAAGTCAAACCAATCACCAAACAGCCCAAACAACACCAATAATAATCAAATTGAGCCACCATAAACAGTCCATACACAACCTAATAACTTCATACATAAGACGACCACCGCAGTCGTGTCAAATGACCTGGAAATGTTATGATGAATGACCATCCCAAACCCCTACATATATATGGTGTTTCTCCACACCCTTCCTCCTCCAAAACTCCATAATACAGTAGTAAAACACGCAGCCCAACATCAACACAAAACAGTCCGCAAAATAGTCCGCTACAAGTGAATAACTCGAACTCACGGCTTCCGATCACCGTCCCGTGAGTTCTTACAAGTATAAAACGAATTACCATGAATTTACAGCATAGAAATGGATTAAATAGAGCAGTAAACTCACCTTACTTGTTGGATAACTCAGCCCTTATCGTGGTTCTTCAAACTCTAGGGTATACCCCCAATTTGAACTTGAAAGAGAGGGAAAATCAATTAGGGTTTGTGGAAAATTTTTGGGAGAAAGTTTGCAGGGGTTTAGGTTTGGTTATTTATGAAATATAATGGGTGATATATAGAAGGAGATAATCCTTTTAATGGGCTCTTTGGCTGACCTGAAATTTCCTCTTTTTGGGCTATCATTTAACCAAGTAGGTGACCCACCTACTTGTCACCTAGCAGCTTGTGCAGTCTCGCGAAAAAGTCTATATCTCTCTACTACGATGTCGTATTGATAAACGGTTCAATGCGTTGGAAACTAGACTAATATATCTTTAATTTGGTTGGTAGATCATCCTGTAATTCCTAGTATATTAGGATAAAAGCTTAATAACATTTGACCTAAAGTTTAAGTAAAACTATGAACCTAAGTTGCGACAACTCTTGTCGACTTTTGTTTCATAACTTGTTTGACTTCAAGACTATGATACGGATATTATATGATTCAAATACCTTAAAACACGACCTCTTGAGAGTATCAAGCACCCCTAGGTTTACCCAAAAATACGAGTTACAACATCCTTGATTCGTTTAACTTCTAATACGTGTTAATCACTCTTATACACTCTTGTATCATTTAAGATCAATAGGATTAACTTCTTATCATCTCAAAGATAATCTCTTCTCATGTATATGTCGATTAACTTATGGCATGAGCCAACATACGTGAATATGGGTTGTAACACCCTCCCCCCCTTAGGAGCATTCGTCCTCGAATGTAAGTGTTTAGGGGGAGCCTAACTCACTGTGGATTCCGACGGAAATTTCCGGCCATGTTTTCTCCTATAACATGGATACTAGACAAACTTGCAAGCAGTTAAACCTAATTGTGTTACCTTGCAAGGCTACGCTAAGCATTATGGATATGTACACTATATGCATATCATCATTGTGTATTAATGAAGAGTACTCTCCAGCTATTACTTACCTCATAGAGTTGTTCCACCTTCTAATGCATCCTGCGTCCCCTCGGAATCCTTGTTATCTTGAATCTGGAACAAGTAAGGGTATTTAGACTTCATCTGCTCTTCTGATTCCCAAGTAATTTCCTCCCTGTTCTTGTTCCTCCACAATACTTTGACGGAAGCTACATCCTTTGTTCTTAGCTTGCGGACTTGTCGATCTAATATAGCTACTGGAACTTCTTCATATGATAGATCCTATGTAACTTGTACATCTTTGATAGGGACAACTCGAGAAGGGTCTCCAATACATTTCCTCAACATAGATACATGAAATATCGGGTGGACAAATTCAAATTTGGATGGCAATTCTAACTCATAAGCAACCTGTCCAATACGTCGAAGAATTTTGTACGGACCGATATACCGTGGACTCAACTTACCCTTCTTCCCAAAACGCATAACACCCTTCATCGGGGAGATCCTCAGGAAAACCCAATCACCAACCTCGAACTCCAAATCACGACGCCGGACATCAGAATAAGACTTTTGCCT
>ML283859.1:1019-52003 GCA_005239495.1 Nicotiana undulata | reverse complement strand
TGGAGTACTCACGCCCTTCTGCGCATGTTTTTCCCCATGTGCAGATCCATGTCCTAGTACGCGGTATCTCAGCTAGCCAGCAGCAGTGGTATCAGGAGACTCGATGTATAATATGCAGCGTCCGCGGAACTCCAAGTCCCCTTCCTATCTTGCAGTTCTAGTACTTGTAAACGAAATTATACAGTCTTTTCTATCCAGTTGTACCCATTGAGCAGTTTAGTAGCTTGTGATGTATTGTGATATTCCGGGTTCTGGGTCAAGTAACTGTTAATGCCGAGCGGCGTCGACTTTAGTATGATTTATTTCACTTACTATTATTTTACCTGTTTTATCTAAATTTCGCTTAAGTAATAGGCTTACCTAGTCGTCTAGACTAGGTGCCGTCACGAGACCTAGTCAGAGGGAGAATTGGGTCGTGACAAGTTGGTATCAGAGCTTCTAGGTTCATAGGAGTCACAACATCACAAGCCGGTTTATTAGAGTCTCGCGGATCGGTGCGGAGACGTCCGTACTTATCTTCGAGAGGCTATGTAACTGTTAAGAAAGATCATACTTCTTGGAATCCCTCATCGTGCTGATTACTACTACCAAAATTTTTAAACTCTATTCTATTCTTTCTTACAGATGGTTCGCACTCGCACTGGACGTAGCGACGATCATGTACCCGAGCCCCCAGCCAGAGCCACTAGAGGTAGGGGTCGGGGCAGGGGACGAGCACGTGCAGCCCGAGCACCGGCTATAGCAGTGACGGAGGATCCCCCGACGGCTGAATTTTGAGGGGCACCGGAGGTCCCTACTATCACTCCAGCCCTCCAGGAGACTTTGGCCCAGTTCATGAGTGCTTTCAGTACTCTGTCGCAGGCGGGACTACTTCCGCTAGCCCCAGCTACATCTCAGGCCGGGGGAGGGGCACAGACTCCCGCAGCCCATACTTCTGAGCAGAGGGTTCACATGGGGCACGTCCGAGAGTATATTCCTATGCCTCTAGCAGCTCCAGTTCAGCCTGAAGCCTGAGCAGCTGCATCTGAGTCTGAGCAGCTCCGTCTTGAGAGGTACAAGAAGTACCACCCACCTGAGTTCAGCGGTTTAGCTTCAGATGACGCTCTGGGTTTTCTTGAGGAGTGTCATCGCATCCTTCGTACCATGGGTATTGTGGAGACGAGTGGGGTCTCTTTCACTACTTTTCAGCTGAGAGGAGCAGCCTATCAGTGGTGGCGTGCATTTGAGCTTAGTAGTCCGGACGAGGCAGCCTCACTTACTTGGGCTCAGTTTTCAGAGATGTTTCTACTTGAGTTCGTCCCTCAGAGTCTCAGGGATGCTTGGCGTGCGGAGTTTGAGCAGCTATGCCAGGGTACTATGACCGTGTCAGAATATGCAGTCCGGTTCAGTGACTTGGCATGACATGCACCAGCTTTGGTATCTACTGTCAGAGAGAGAGTTCGTCGTTTTATTGAGGGACTCCATCCTAGCATTCGTACCAGTATGGCCAGGGAGTTGGAGACTGATATCACTTACCAGCAGGCCGTGAGCATTGCTAGGAGGATTGGGAGTATGCTGACCCAGGACAGAGAGGAGAGAGAGGCCAAAAGGTCTCGAGAGACGGGTCATTTCTCAGGAGCTCGTGCATCAGCAGCACGCTATGGTAAGGGTTTTGTGAGTCGCCCGGTACATTCAGCTCTTCCAACTACCAGTGGTATTCCAGCACCTCCTAGACCTCGGGAGCCTTATTATGCACCACCAGTATCTCAGGCACCTCCTTCTCGAGGTGCTATCACTGGCCAGTCCAGCAGGCCAGTTCAGAGTCAACAGCCACGCCCTCAGAGAGGTTGTTTTGGATCAAGGATTGCCCTAGAGTTAGGAGGGGTGCACCACCAGAGACTTATCAGGTACCACGTCTGCCACCAGGTCCCCCAGCCATACTTCCAGCCCCAGCTGCTGCCCCACCATCTCAGGCAGCTCGAGGTGGAGGTCGGGGAGGACGAGGTCGTCCTAGAGGGGGAGGTCAGGCCAGATACTATGCCCTTCCAGCTCGATCCGAGGCCATTGCTTCAGACTCAGTTATCACAGGTATTGTTCCCATTTGTCATATGGATGCATCGGTATTATTTGACCCAGGTTCCACCTATTCATATGTATCATCTTATTTCGCCTCTCATTTGGGGATATCTCGGGATTCTTTGAGTACCCCCGTTTATGTTTCTACTCCTGTGGGAGATTCTCTTGTTGTGGACCGCATATATCGGTCGTGTTTGATTTCTATCAGTGGTTTTGAGACCAAGGCTGATTTATTATTACTCAGTATGGTAGATTTCGATGTTATTTTAGGCATGAACTGGTTGTCGCCCTACTATGCTATTCTTGATTATCACTCCAAGACCGTGACGCTGGTTGTGCCAGGATTACCGAGGTAAGATCAACGACCCAGATCTCCCCTTTCTTAAATTAACTCCCACCTAACCCCCCCACCCCCTCCCCGTCTCATTTAGAGACTCTTTACTCTTTCTCTTTGTCTCTTCTTCTCCCCTTCTCTCTAGAACCTTCTGGTTCTTTGTCTTCTCCGATGGCTTTCTCCGGCCACTTCCAGTCTCACCTCTTTCGACTACCAGTCTCCATGATGTCCCTTCTCTCTTGTTCACTTCATCTCTGAGGCCCTTGAGGGCCTGGGCCATGCCAACTCTCTCCTGGGTTATTTCCGGCCTCTCCACGGGGGTTTGGACACGACCACGCCATATCCACCACGATTTTTGGGTTTCACGGCAGGTTCTACGATTTCTCTTCTTTCTTATAAAGCCCTAATTTTTCCTAAACCTCTTGAATCTCTGGTATTTCTAACAATTTAAACTTGTTTCTTCATGTTTTACACTGTTCTCAACTCAATCTATGAAAATCTTTAGTTTTAAAACGTTTTTCTTCCTTTTAAAATTAAGGGTTTCTCATAACCTTTTCTATGTTGGTTGTAACTGAGATTCTCTTCGCTCATAAGCCTATTCTCTGCTAATAGTGGTGATTCTGCGATTGTTATCTCGCCTATGTTGAAACCCTAACTTTTCTATGTATTATTCTGTGTATTAGCATGACTCTCGCTTTGTTAAACTATGTTTCTAAGGCCTAACCTACTCGTATTATCTATATATGATTTTTTATTCATCTCGAAGCTTGTTCTTTGCTATGATTATTAGCTTCTCTATATATGTGTTGAAATTTGGATCATGAATCCCTCTTGATTGACTCTAATTTCTCTACTGAATGATCTGATTAAGAATATATCTTTCAAAGCCCTAAAAACTCCGCCTATTTATTTGGACTGATTGATTCACTTATCTTGTTTATTAACTTGCTCTATTTACTGAACTATTGTGGCTTTCTGAATCTAGTCTTAATTGTCAATCCTATTACTTAGTAAACCTTGAGTCTTTCCTTGTTTAGTCGTGACTGATTTTTACCTTACCCTATATAACTATGTGTTTCTGTTTGAGTTTGAATCCCGTGACTTAAGGGGGTATTTGTCTTGATAGCAGACTAATTGATTCCGAGTCCCAAAATTAATAACTAAATTGATTCTTTCCTTACTAATCCTGAACTTGCCCTCTTTACCTTGTTTGAATCTTTACCGTTTGAATTAAATCCCTTAAGTTAAGAGTACTTACCTTAATATCCTGACTAATTGATTTCGAGTTCCTTCAATTACTACTTGACTTGATTTTTACCTTATTCATCACTTGTTTTTCAACTATATATACTCTTCCTTCACTCTTAATTAGAAAACACTGAGATTCATATTAAGGAAACTGATACATTGCACACTATTTTCTCTCTTGTGCTCATGCTCTCTTTCTTTCCCTGTTCTACTGTTGTTCCCTGCTCTTGTCTCTTAGTAGCCAGCTGTAAGCCAAGGCTACTATTGTGTTATCACTTGCTCTTACATTCTGCTGTGCTCTTCTATCATCTGCTATGTTCTAATTAATTTTCCAAAGCCCCAAACCAATGTGTTTATTTATATTTCAGTTTGTCATATCTTAATTGTCTTCTACCTATGTTTCTACTATTCAACATGTAATTAACTCCTTGTTTGCCTGTTGATACTTGTCATGTTTACCTCTTTACATGTCTGTGAGTGAATTCAATACTTGCTATAAACCTTACCTATACATCCGTTAGGTTATTTCTTTTCCTGTTCAAGTATTATGTGTCCCCTGATCCTCCTGAACCTTTTACCTGTTATTGCTTATCCTACTTATGACTTATGTGCTTGTGACTATTGTTTTCTCCTAATTTCACTTGTTATAACTGTCTCCTGCTACTATCTACTACCATATCCCTTTCTTGGTCCCTTGAACCTCTTTGATTTTGTGTACTCATGCTTATTGAGTTTTCATAAATCTTTGTATATCTTGGTGTTATTATGTGATCAATTTTCCTTTTTGTCCCATTATCCTTGTGTGAAATCCTGTACTACTGAACCTTTGTTTAATGTTTCTGTTTATTTTAAGTTAATCTTTCAAAAAAAAAATAACTCTCCAGTTTTTGAAAACTCTTTTCTTAAACTATGAACTTTCCTCTCTTCCCTGCACTTACACTACTCCTAGAAAATTATGTCTTACCCCCTTCGTGTGAGCATTGCCTTGAGTACCCCTGAGTACTTATTGACTTTGACACACAAGACTGGTAACTCTACACTACACTTGTTAAAGTCTTGGCAATTTGTTGGGGTGCTGGTATTGGCCAGGGATCCATTGGGCCCTTTGGGAGCTTTGCCACACCCAGGACATTAAGGTTGTGAAACTCGGAAGGAGTGAGGCTGGGAGATTGGGTATGGTTGAAGGTTCCCTATAGAATAACTTCTTATTTTCCTTTTTCACAATGTAATTTATTATTCAGGTTTGTAATAAATTGTAAACGAATATTGGGGCTGGATAGTGAATGTGGGAAGGGTTATGCATGCTTAGCCTAGGTGATGGGTAGAAAACATGCCTATAGGACTTTATTTGTGCATTAGATAACTGGTAAAGGACTTGCATCTCACATAGTAGAAATCATGTTTTAGGTCTTTCACTTTAAGCATGTTATCATCCCCATTCCGTAATCCTGATCAATTAATAACAAGCATAATAAATTGTCATGAGGTCATTACTGCATTTCCATCTTCGAAACCATGTGTTAGGAATTTCTATGAGCATTAGATATCTTTTTGCTTAGGATCTTATACTTTTTTGAATTGCAAATCGCTAAAACGTTAATTAGCATGCTTAATCTAATAAAATGCGGTTATCCTACTTGAATCATTTTCTGCAAATATATTCTTTAAAATCAGAGTCCAAAATATGCATGTTCACCTTTTGAGATAGTTAAGCAATGTATACGACACCTAGGCAACTTTAGGCTGAATGCGATAAAATTAAACCAATTATGTTTAGGGCTAATCAACCTCTTTAACCTTTGAACCCTGTTGCTCCCATTCTTGTTTTACTTCACTGAGGTTCACTTTGTTTCGCTAAAACTCTGGCTCTATTATAAAACAGTCTTGAAATTATACATTTGCTTCCCTTAGGACTTTTTGAGTTTTGCACTGTTATGCTTTAAACTACTGGGTTTTCAAAGATACTTCACTCCACTCAAAATCGTGCCATTTTGAACCCTTGCACTGAATATGTTAAGCTACTGTATTTTGGGTCACTTATTACTATTTTTTACTTCAAAACCAGGCCTTAATAATTTTCGGCTATGTTTCCTGAAAGCTTTAAATCATTGTACTTCACAATTTCTATGAATTACTCCTTCATTAAGTTTTCCAAATCAGACTCCTCTTGCAACTCGCTGTTTTACCCAAAACTCTTTTTTTAAACTCCCATCGTTGAGACTTTAAATGTGTTTGAGACGTGCTACCTACTTGTTTACTTGTGGAGGGATCTGTGAGCCCCGTATCTGCCCTTATGTGTTCCCCATATCTGTAGTCCTATTTGTTTTATATGTCGCTTAGAATTGTATCCTTTTAAACCTAAGAGTTCAGCCTAGTACTCACCTTGTAGGATTAGTAGTCCTAAATACCCTCCAGGACTTATAGAATGGGACCGGTAATATCACGCAATAAGCATTCGTAACCAACACACGCATTTAAATAACCTTTACGGGCTGGGAAGGGTAGAAGGAAGTGTTAAGAGTCGCCACCTTTACGGGCTGTTAAGAGTCGCCACCTAACAATTTTCATGCTTGTTTGAAATCCCCTCTTGTATGAACCTTACTTGCTATTTGTTCACCGTCCAAATTCACAAAACTTCTTGGCTGGGACCCACAGTTGTTGATCTTGAGGGGTGCCTAACACCTTGCCCTTGGGATAATTTCAAGCCCTTATCAAATCTCTGGTAATGCAAACTAGTTCATGAGTTATCAACTCTAGGTGCCCTAACGCACCATAAAAATTGTTAGGTGGCGACTCTTCCTTAAACCCTTTCCTTTAAGGAGTTTTCCAAAATGTCATAAACCCGGTCTCTCCGTACCTAACCCGTGCGATAGAAAAAGGGGGCGCCACATCATGGAGACTCTGCTGGGGATCTTCCCTAGGCTTATACCATTACAATTTGCTTTGTGAATTTGGACCTTTAATTTTCATTTAAATGCTTATGCCTTTTCCTATTCCCCGTTATATGCTGTTAACTGTTTACTTTATACAAGTATTTATTTCACCTGAATGCAACTGACATATCTTCATGTTTTCTTTGTAACCATTTTCATTGTAACTGTTGTATTTTCTTTCTTTACCGCTTTCCTCAACGTGAAAATACATGCCTATTTGTTTAAATGCCATTTGTTGCATATTATGCTCCACATTCATATTCCACTTGTGCCAAACAAAATCCTATAGCAACGCTTACAATGAGTGGTTGCGCTATTCCAATATTATCACCCCCTAAATTTGGAAAGGCGTATTTGCGGTAAAACTAGTTGATCAGCGGTGCAGTCGACAGTTCCGTGCCTTCCCCCTTGATTTGTCCGCTCAAGGGTACCAGTCTAAAACCCCAATAGAAACCTTACTCTATTGTATGTTGCATGCATCATGGTCAAACCTAGCCAGCCTAATGTGTTGTCCGCACAATAGCCATTAAGATAGCCTTGTCCAAAGTCCATTGGGTTTCCCTGGAACCCAAAAGAACGCATTCACGTTCTGTGCATTTATTTGAAGAACTTAAATGCTCATGCTAATTATTGATGTTAAATAGTCGAGTAGGGTGGGGGTAAGGGCCTAACCTGTTTACTTTGCAGAGATGAGGCACGAGGTCCCCATATTCGGCATGGTCACCAACATCCACCCAAAATGTCTGAATTGGTGGGAAAACTTGAACTCAAGCGACAAACTAGTAGTCAGAAAACACCTGGGCAACTTGCCCTCTCTCTTTGACATTCAGCCTAATAACATGGTGATAGAGGCTGCCACCTTATTCTGGGACTATGATTGGTCCATTTTTCAATTTGGGAACAATGAGATGACACCGCTGCTAGAGGAGACAGAGGGTTTAGCTGGTTTGCCTTGGGATTCTCAAGGGTTATTGATGCCTGAAAACCGAATAGGTCAGGGTTTTCTCAAGATGATGGGACTCAAGAAAAATCAGGATTTAGTCTTCTTGGAGGACTCGTACATCCCCTTTGACTACTTGTACGAGAGGTATGTCCGTAGTCAGTCTTACCGCACATATCAGGAAGAGTTATCCCTCACCTCTCTAGGACACATTCACCGCCGGGTATTCGTCTTCATATTCTGCTTTTTGGGATGGATGGTCTTCCCGACAAAGAAGAGGAGAATCCACACAAGACTGGCTATGGTTACCAAGACTTTGATGGAAGGGATCGACGAACAGTATTTCAGCATTTTACCTATGATCATTGCCGACATATACCTAGCTTTAGAGAACTGTCAACGATGAGCGAAACATTTTGAGGGTTGCAACCTCCTACTCCATCTTTGGCTCACCGAGCATTTGCAAAGGGGTGACTACCGTCAAGACATACATAGGAGAGTTTGGGATGATCATATTGCCTTCCATCATCCAAAGCGCATGAACTACATCCCCGACATGTTTTCACAGCCAGAGAATGCAAATGGATGGGTCGAGTTATTGGAAAGTCTGACCGAGGATAAGATCAAATGGATGTTCGAGTTGTTCCCGACCGACGAATTCATCATTCGTACTAGAGACACTCCGTTCCTAATATTGATTGGTCTTAGAGGGACATACCCTTACATCCCGATTAGAGTCATGAGGCAGTCAGGGAGGAAGCAAGTCATCCCAAGGGTCGAGAAAATGAGTCATCTCAGGGCGGACTTCCAAAATAATGACAGCCCTCACAAGTGTGAAGCTGAGCAATTGTGGCATTACAGGATCCGGTTGGAGAAGGATACCATCGAGCCCGACAGGTATCACGCTGGTTGCTCTCCTTATTATCTAGGATGGTTGGAAGATAACTGGGGAGGAATTATTGATCTAGGGTTCGCTCGAGGACATAGGGTCATAGATGAGAAAGCCGAGGCAACAACTAGACTCAACCAGCTTCGCAAAAGGCTATGTGACTTTGAGGAAGATCATCACAAAATCTACATAGCCAACAAGAAGCTGATCGAGGAATGGAAAGACATGGCCATCACTTCCACTCAGAGGCTAGCACTTTTGGAACGAGGCATAGTTGACTTGGAAGAAAAGTTCCTTAGGAGGATCGAGACTTGTCAAAAGACCGAGGGAGCTGAAGCGGGAATTGTAGCCAAAACCTACTTGCTGCTGTGACTCCGCGAGATGGGAATGTTGATCAAGGCAAGTAGAGATGCCGAGTCTGGGGAAGGTCCTTCTGGGACCAAATAGATAGGATTTGTCTTTATTTTGCTTTTGATGTAATAAGGCCACTGGCCATTAGTGACATTTTATAATTTTTGCATTCTAAGAGTCAAGTTGGATTTGTCTATATTATTAGCAATAAAATGAGGCATTTAGTATTTTAAGTTCTCAAAATCAATTTGTCGCTAGGCCTACTTCGGGCATAAAGAGGTTCCCCAACTTAGGATGCGTTTACATTTTTGCATTACGTGTTTAAATTACCGCAATATTCTTCATAATCTTCACTAACTTCACTACCTTTTTGTTAGTTATTCCCCTTCCCCAAAGGTTAGTTCGTGCACTCTGGCATCAACAAATTATTGCACAAGATCAAAGGGACCTCCTCCTACTCCTCCTCCCCGTCCTCCCAAAGGAAAAAACAAAGGTAAAACTAAGATGGAAGATGCAAGCGGTACTAGAAAGGGCAACAGGGATGAACAGGTTGAGATCACGGATGGTCAGGGTATTCAGGTTCTGCACGAGGGTATGTCTCCACTAGAGAAGAAGCTGCTAAAGTTCCAAGAGGAACTTGATCAAGTCTAGAACTTGGCCCATTTATCATTCTCCCTCAACGTTCCAGACGTTCACTTCCCAAATGCTCCGAACCCCACTTTACTAAAAAATATCCCCAAACAACCCAATCACCCCAAAGATCCAGCTCCACCAGCACAACGCAACACATGTCACTACAAAACTCCGCCTCTCCAGGATCATACGAGAGACCACTTCCAGGCTTACGATAATCCCATTTATGTGGAAACCGTAGCTCATTCCACACCGCATACCCATGAGTCCTACGAGAAGGATAAGCTCATCAGGAATATGGCCGAAGAACTCAAGAAATTGACCAACCGAGTTCGGGCGTCGAAGAAAATAAAGGGATTGAGGGGTTGAACTATGAGGATCTTTGCATAAAACCCAATGTTGAACTTCCCGAGGGGTACAAACCTCCTAAGTTCGAGATATTTGATGGTACTGGTGATCCAAGAGTCCATCTGAGGACTTACTGCGAAAAATTGGTCGGTGTGGGGAAAGATGAAAGGATCCGTATGAAACTTTTCATGAGGAGTTTGAAAGGTGACGCACTATCCTGGTACATCAACCAGGATCCAAAGAGATGGGCCAATTGGGTGAAAATGGCTACGGGCTTCATGGATAGATTCAGGTTCAACACAGAGAATGCACCGGATGTGTTCTACATCCAGAACTTAAAGAAGAAACCAACAGAGACCTTTCGCGAGTATGGTACTCGTTGGAGGTCAGAAGCTGCCAAGGTCAGACCAGCCTTGGAAGAGGAACAAATGAAGAAGTTCTTTGTGCGCGCTTAGGATCCTCAGTACTATGAGTGACTGATTATGGTCGAGGGGCACAAGTTTTCTGATATCATCAAGCTAGGAGAGCGAATCGAGGAAGGCATAAAAAACGATATGGTTACTAATTTTGAAGCTTTACAAGCTACCAATAAAGCCCTGCAATCCGGTGATGTGTCCAAGAAGAGGGATGTAGGAGCCGTGATGGTGGCACAGAAAGCCAATTCCCCTCCCAAATACCAAGTATACCCCGCACCTTCTTTCATATATCAACTAGCTCCAAGCTACCAAGCATCCTCACCTCAATACCAATCACCCTCACCCACCTACCAAGCTCCACCACCCACATATCAGCCTACCTCGCCTAGTTACTCCCAACCACCTCCCGTCTATAATACCTAAAATTCCCAACCTTATCACTACCAATCACCACCTAATCGCCAAAACTTCCCAAGACCTCGCCCAAACTTCGACCGTCGTCCACCAAAACAGTATACTGCCATAGCTAAACCCATTGTCCAATTATACGAAAAGCTCAAAGCCGCCGGTTATGTCACACCCATTCCCAGTGTTGCCCCTGAGAACCCGTCTTAGTGGATCAACCCAAAAAAAACCTGTGCTTACCACTCCGGCATGAAGGGACACACCATCGAGGAATGCCGTTCCTTGAAGGAAAAGATACAGACCCTCATAGATAACAAGATCATTGTAGCCAAGGACCCTCCTCCTAATGTTCGCAATAATCCGCTGCCCGACCATAAAGGTTGTGTCCACATGATTGAGGTTGAAGATGACTGGGATCCTGAGGGATCAATTGGGCTAATTGCCGAAGGTGGTTCGAAGAATGCTGCAATTACTCTTAATCCGATCGTGGTCCAGATGCAGCAATCTGAGGAAGCTGAGGTAAACATGTCCATTCCACTTGAGTTTGAATCGAGACCATCCGCCAAAGGAAAGGCCCTAGGGCCGATCGAAGTGGAGTTTGTACAACCGCTCGAAGTTTCAGTCCGGCCATCTATAACATATACTCCGTCAGGAATAAGAATGACCACACATATTCCAGTAGCAATGTCAACAACATCACCTTTTACTCCGACACCATTCCATGGGACTAAACCACTGAAGCTAGGAGGAAAGGTAAAGGCAAGTCTGAAGAAGCCATCGCTGCACAAGGTATGACGAGAACTTGCAGAGTTTATACCCCTGAACATTTGGCCGAGTCTAGCAAGCAGGCCAACAACCGTCCCCCCATCAGTGAAACAGGTTCAGACGATCAGTGGAGAAATATACAAGCCAAGGAATACTCAATCCTCGACCAGTTAAACAAAACGCCAGCTCAGATATGCATCCTCTCCCTGTTACAAAACTCTGAAACTCACAGGAGTGCTTTGCTAAGGGTGCTGAGTGAAGCATACGTACTAGACAATATCACCAGTGGGGAAATGGCCAACATGGTGGGCCAGATACTGGAAATCCACAAGATAACTTTCCATGAAGATGAGCTACAGCCCGAGGGGTTAGGTCATAACATATCACTACACATCACAGTACAATGCGAGGATCATTTCATCACAAGGATCCTAATTGAAGGGGGTTCCAGCCTCAACATCTTTTCGCTGGTCGCGCTCAAGAAATTGGGCAAAAGTCTACATGATATAAAGGAAGGAGAGATCAACGTAAAATCCTTCGATGGTTCGCAGAGGTCCACCATGGGAGAAATCACCTTGTGCTTACAGATGGGACCAACTTGGTTTGGTGTAGATTTCCAAGTGATAGATTTGCCTTTGTCCTACAACTTTGATCCACGCGGCTGGGGCCTTGGCATCAACCCTACATCAAGCGGTGAAGTTTGAATGGAATCACTAAGAGGTAATCATTCATGGCGACGATAGCAACAATATCTACGGTCGCCAGACCTTTTCGGTCATCGATGGAAGGAGGAAGTTGGGTGGGGAAATCTACCACAACGTTGAACATGTTAATGCCATTGACAAGGACAAGTGGTGGGGCAGTAAGACCGAAAGCATATTGAACTGGCAAGGGTACGAGCCAGGTAAAGGGATCACCAAGAATCTCCAAGGAATAACAAAGCCAATGACACTCAAGAAGCACGATACCACTTTTGGTCTAGGGTACGAGTACACTTGGAAGGAGTTCAAGGAATGGTCACCATTTTGGCGCAGCCCCTACTACCCATTGGAGCAACCAATACCTCACATAGAGCAGACTTTCCAGCCAGCTGACATCACATATGGTACAGACGAGGAAGAGGCGTTAGCGGCAATAAGGGATCTATTTCTGGATGATGAGGACATGGACTGATGTGTCATTCTTGAAGAGGAGGGGGAGGAAGGCCCTTCTATACAAGTCGTGAGCAAGGGATCATGTCTCAACAATTGGTCCGTCAGGATAACCAAAGCCCGTCGAGCCTCGGGGTAGCAAGGCTAACAAAACAAGCATTATTTCAATTTATTTATTTAAACAATTCTCTCCTCGTATTTTAATTTCTGCAAGAAAGAGCTCCCATGTTTAAACAATTATTTAATTTATCAAAGCATTTCCAGTTTCTTTATAAATCTCATATTTACTTGCTACTAGTTTCCTCCCCATTACTTTATTTTACTCAGCAATACTATTACTTATCTTGATGAACCGACGACTGTAACCTACAATGAGGCAACGCATCAAACGGATTCCGAGTCAGACGAGGATGATATACCTGAGGATATTATTAAAAAGGTCGAGAACTTTGAGAATAGACCTAAGTCTAACTTGGACGAGACTGAGGTCGTCAACCTGGGAAACGCAGAGATCGTCAAAGAAACACGCATCAGCATACATCTGTCGCCGTCAGAAAATGAGGGATATACGGGATTCTTAAAGGAATATGAGGACATATTCGCCTGGTCATATGATGACATGACTGGCCTCAATACATCTATTGTGGCCCACAGGCTTTCAACCAATCCAACATGCCCACCAGTGAAGCAAAAGCTCAGGAAGTTCAAACGAGACATGAGCTTGAAAATCAAAGAAGAGGTCACCAAACAGATCAACGTCGGGGTTCTCCGAGTGGTCGATTATCCTACATGGTTAGCTAACATTGTTCCTGTACCAAAGAAATATGGGAAGGTCATAGTCTGCGTCGACTACTGGGATATTAATTGGGCCAGTCCGAAAGACGACTTCCCCTTGCCAAACATACACATCTTGATTGACAACTGTGCCAAGCACAAACTGCAATCCTTTGTAGATTGTTTCGCTGGCTACCATCGGATTTTGATGGACGATGAATATGCTAAGAAAACGACATTCATTACGCCGTGGGGAGTGTATTGCTACAAGATGATGCCTTTCGGTCTGAAGAATGCAGGGGCCACTTACATGAGAGTTATGACTACTATATTCCATGATATGATTCACGAGGAGATCGAGGTATATGTGGGTGACGTCATCATCAAATCAAAGAAAGTAGTTGATCACATGGAATATTTGAGGAAGTTCTTCAACAGGTTAGGAAAATACAATCTGAAACTGAACCCTGCGAAGTGTGCATTCGGGGTTCCTGCTGGGAAATTACTGGGGTTCATTGTAAGCCGCCGGGGAATAGAATTGGATCCATCCAAAGTCAAGTCCATTCAGGAATTAACACTTCCAAAGAACAAGAAGGATGTTATGAGATTCCTGGGATGACTCAATTATATCAGCCGGTTCATAGCCCAGTCTACCGTCATTTGTGAACCAATTTTCAAAATGCTAAGAAAGGATGCTGCCACCAAATGGACTGAGAATTGTCAAAAGGCCTTCGACATAATCAAAGAGTATCTCTTAGCACCACTAGTCTTGTTACCTCCAGAGTCGGGTAGACCTCTATTACTCTACCTGGCCGTGTTAGATGGAGCTTTCGGTTGCGTTCTCGGGCAACATGACGAACCAGGGAGGAAAGAGCAAGCAATTTACTACCTCAACAAGAAGTTTACTCCGTATGAGGCCCGATATTCTCTATTAGAGAGCACCTGCTGTGCTTTGACTTGGGTCGCACAGAAGATGAGGCATTATTTCTGCGCCTACACAACGTACCTCATATCATGGATGGATCCGCTCAAGTAAATCTTTCAGAAGCCCATGCCCACTAGCAAGCTAGCTAAATGGCAGATCCTGTTAAGTGAGTTCGACATCATTTACGTAACTCAAAAGGCGGTCAAGGGACAAGCATTAGCCGATCATCTTGCTGAAAATCCTGTGGATGGAGAATACGAACCATTGAAAATGTATTTCCCTGATGAAGAAGTGTCATTCGTAAGAGAGGACATTACAGAATCCTACGACGGTTGGAGGATATTCTTTGATGGGGCAGAAAACTTCAAAGGCGTGGGTATTGGAGCAGTCTTAATTTCAGAAACCGGTCAGCACTACCCGGTATGCGCCAAACTCAGTTTCCCCTACACCAACAACATGGCTGAATATGAGGCCTGCATCCTTGGGCTCAATGTGGCCATCGACATGAATGTTCAGGAATTATTAGTAATTGGTGACTCAGACTTATTGATACAACAAGTCCAAGGAGAATGGGCGACAAAGAATTCCAAGATACTGCCATGCCTACATCGTGTGCAGGAATTGAGAAAGAGGTTCACAAAGATTGAATACCGGCACGTTCCCAGAATCCAGAATGAGTTCGCCGATGCATTGGCTACCTTGTTATCTATGATCCAACATCCAGATAAGAACATCATTGATCCTATCCCGGTGGGGATTCGCAATCAGCCGGCCTACTGCGCCCATGTTGAAGAAGAAGTAGATGGAAAGCCTTGGTTTCATGATATTAAGGAGTACTTGGAGGAGGGAGAGTACCCCAAGCTTGAAAACACTACTCAGAAGCGCACTCTTCGAAGGTTATCAAACAATTTCTTTCACAGTGGAGGAATCCTATACAGGAGGACTCCTGATTTGGGTTTTCTAAGAAGTGTCGAGGTAAAGGAAACAACGAATCTGTTGGAGGAAATACATGCTGGTACATGCGGTCCTCATATGAACGGGTTTGTTCTAGCAAAAAAGATACTTCGGGCTGCTTATTTCTGGATGACCATGAAAACAGACTGCATCCAATATGTCCTCAAATGTCATCGGTGTCAGATACATGGGGATATGATAAAGGTACCTCCCAGCAAGCTTATTGCAACAAGCTCACCATGGCCATTCGTCGCCTGGGGCATGGACATCATTCGACCAATCGAGCCTGCAGACTCCAACGGACACAGGTTTATTCTGGTTGCCATTGACTATTTCACCAAATGGGTCGAAGCATTATCCTAAAAAGCAATTACTAAGAAAGTGGTAGCCGACTTTGTCCGCGACCGCATTGTTTGTCGGTTTGGAGTTCCAGAGTCAATCATCACCGATAATGGTTCCAATCTCAACAATAATTTGATGAAAGAAATGTGTGAAGCCTTCAAGATCAAGCACAAGAATTCTACAGCATACATTCCTCAAATGAATGGAGCCGTTGAGGCTGCCAACAAGAACATCAAGAAGTTATTGAGAAAAATGATGGAAAAGCACATGCAATGGCATGAGAAATTGTCATTTTCTCTGTTGGGGTATCGTACCACGGTTCGCACATCAACCGGGGAAACTCTTACATGTTGGTATACGGTACATTAGCCGTCATTCCTACTGAAGTTGAGATCCCACCTTTGAGAATCATACAAGAAGCTAAGCTCAGCGACGCAGAATGGGTAAGAGGTTGCTATGAACAATTGGCCCTCATAGATGGAAAAAGAACGAACACGGTTTGTCATGGTCAGCTATATCAGAATAGAATGACTAGAGCCGTCAATAAGAAAGTCAAACCAAGAAGATTCACACCGGGGTAGATGGTGTTAAACAAAATCGTTCCTCATCAAGACAAAGCAAAAGGGAAACTCTCTCCCAATCGGCAAGGCCGGTACATGGTTCACCGAGTGCTAACCGGAAGAGCACTCATACTGGCTGAAATGGATGGAGAAATTTGGCCTAAACCAATCAATTCAGACGCAGTCAAGCGCTACTATATGTAATTGTTATGTTTTTATCAATGTTGTAAATTGAACTATGGCTGACCTGATTCCCGTTTAATAGGGGATACGTAGGTATCCCTATGGGTTCGGTCACATTTTAATAAACTTTTCATTTTCCCCCACGAATGGAAACTGGGGCGGAATTTTGAGGAGGGACCTCAAAATTCCGAAGTAAGTTCAGTCGAGTAGCGCACCAGTAACAACCAGAAGCCTTCACCCATCAAACTGGGGCAGAATTTTGAGGAGGACCCTCAAAGTTCCGTAGCAAGAAGGGTTGGAATATCTTGAACCGTGTCGTGGTCATCAGTTCATCCAAAGAAAATTATTATTTTATAGATTATATGTTATATCATATTTTTATTTAAAAAAACCATGCATATTTATTTCTCACAAAAATAACTTGTTTTAGCAACTCTACCCCTGTGGTACAAACAAAGTTATCATCATCAAGTAGACAGGCCGATCCGAGCCAGCGGGGAGACGAACTAACCCTCCCCTTTACAGAACACACGATTTTTCTTTGGATGCACGCACAAATACGGCAAAAGCCCAAGACATCTTATAATCCCCACAAGACGCATGCTTCTCAAGGATACGCTCTCGAACTCATCGCACATGGCAACGCTTACTATTATCATCATTGCAAACGATACTTCATTCGCAAAAATCGTGTCACCGCACTTTATCATCAGCTAAGAACTCTTACTGTCATTTTATTTTCTGCACTGCATAAGGCTACCATTCTGCCTTCCGATACTAAGCATTATCTCCCTGCATTTTCTCGAATTGCATAAGGCTACTATTCTGCCTTCCGAGACTATGCGCTGTTTCCATATGCATGAGGTTAAGCTCTACTTCCATCTGCATTCGCATCCGCATAAGGCTACCTTTCTACCTTCCGAGGTTAAACTCTACCTCCATCTGCATTCGCATCTGCATAAGGCTATCATTATGCCTTCCGAGGTTAAGCTCTACCTCCATCTGCATTCTCATCTTATCATAAGGCTACCTTTCTGCCTTCCGAGGTTAAGCTCTACCTCAATCTGCATTCACATCTTTGCATAAGGCTACCTTTCTTCCTTTCGAGACTAAGCGTTGTCTCCTCTGCATTTACTTCTTGCATAAGGCTACCTATTCTGCCTTCCGAGGTTAAGCTCTACCTCAATCTGCATTCACATCTTTGCATAAGGCTACCTTTCTTCCTTTCGAGACTAAGCGTTGTCTCCTCTGCATTTACTTCTTGCATAAGGCTACCTATTCTGCCTTCCGAGGTTCTACGCTACCTCCCCTGCATTTTATTTTCTACATTTCATAAGGCTATCATTCTACTTTTCGAGGTTCTACGCTACCTCTCTCCGCATCTTACTTCATGATGCTAAGCCCATTTCTACCTTTTCAAAGCAGTCACCTTTCGTTAAGTGATTTATTTACGTTTTTTTTCGGGCTAAGCTCTACCCTCTTTCTTTTCGCAAATCGCAAGTCTAAGATCTGTCTTGTCAACATCATACTACTGCATTCTTCATGGGCTGAAATATCGCCAACTTTTCCAAAGGCGTCATCGTTCAGAGGCACCATTTTTATGGCCCGAGAACATCATTTCATGGCCAAAGGATCTCTTTTATTCGACTTGCATATCATTATTCAAAGGCATCATGGTTCGGAGGCACCATCATCATGGCCCGAGAACACCATTTCATAGCCTGCGAATCCCGCGCTAAGCGATTCATGGCCCAGGACATCATGGTCTAAGAACATCATCCTAATTGTCTAAAGACAGCATTCATACTCCAATGGGAACTTACATCATGTTTATATTATGCACAATATAAGTTTGTTCTCTATTTGCAGGTAACCCGGCCGGAACAGCAAACCACGAAGGAGCATACCGCTCCAGTTCTCCGATACAACACCGTAAGACCTTCCTACTTTTACCTTACCATGCATCTTGCGTCTGTTCTTGTGAAACCTCATCGGTATTTTTCGCCGATGATCTCGGAACTACATATGACCTCATTCCTGTAAAACCAGGGGATATGTAGGCAACTCAGAAGCCAGGGTGCGGCAAAATCCTATCCCATAGTTTCATCTCGGTCAAAATTGGCCATCATATCTTTACCCGACAACTCCTTCATCCTTACCGGGTAAAGAGGGGCAGCTGTTGATACCCAACTTTTCCTCAAATTATTTTCAAACTTGCGTATAAGCTTTCAAAATCACTATTTTAAAAGAATACGCATTATTCGTATTTTTCCTATTTTTATTAAATTATTCGCATGTTTATTCAATATTTCAAATTTTAATAATTATTCATAAATTATGTTATAAATAATTTTGAAATGTGTCACAGCTCGGTATATCATTTTTAATCATTTTTTGTCCATTAGGATTCAATTATTTCACAAATAAGCAATTGGGTATCCTTTAATTCTAATTATAGTAACTTTGCAACTATAGCCCAATTGCACACTTTATGTTATTTTAATTCGATAATTAGTCATTGTTATATTTAATATTATTTAATTCCTTTGATTTCATTTATTTAAACTTACTTTCATTTTTATATAATTATTGGCTATTTTAATTAATTAATTATCTATTTGGTTGGGTATTTAACATCATGCCTATTTTGTTTAAATACTAGCCACATTTAAACCCCAAATACCCAACCCAATGAACCCAATTACCCAACCCAAATCCCAATTAAAATACCAGCCTAGTCTTCAGTCAACATGGCCCAATCCCTAATTAAATATGAGTCGTTGATCAANGATTTTAATCCAAACCCACCCAATCATTTTAACCCAATTACCAACCCAAATCCCAATTAAAATACCCAGCCCAGTCTTCAATCGACCCGGCCCAATCCCTAATTGAATCTGAGTCGTTGATCAAATAAGATCAGCGGCCCAGATCTCCCCTTTCCTAAAATATCTCTAACCTAACCCCCCCCCCCGGTCTCATTTCGAGACTCTTCACTCTCTCTCTCTTTGTCTCTTCTTCTCCCCTTCTCTCTAGAACCTTCTGTTCTTTGTCTTCTCCGATGGCTTTCTCCGGCCTCTTCCAGTCTCACCTCTTTCGACTACCAGTCTCCATGATGTCCCTTATCTCTTGTTCACTTCGTCTCTGAGGCCCTTGAGGGCCTGGTCCATGCCAACTCGCTCCTGGGGGGCTCCTGCTTGGGTTGTTTCCGGCCTATCCGGTAGGGTTTGGACACGACCACGCCATATCCACCACGATCTTTGGGTTTCACGGCAGGTTCTACGATTTCTCTTGTTTCTTATGAAACCCTAATTTTTGCCTAAACCTCTTGAATCTCTGGTATTTCTAACGATTTAAACTTGTTTCTTCATGTTTTACACTGTTCTCAACTCAATCTCTGAAAATCTTCAGTTTTAAAATGTTTTGCTTCCTTTTAAAATTAAGGGTTTCTCCGAACCTTTTCTATGTTGGTTTTAACTGAGATTCTCCTCGCTCTTAAGCCTATTCTCTGCTAATATTGGTCATTCTGCGATTGTTATCTCGCCTTTGTTGAAACCCTAACTTTTCTATGTCTGATTCTGTGTATTAGCATGACTCTCGCTTTGTTAAACTAGGTTTCTAAGGCCTAACCTACTCGTATTATCTATATTTGATTGTTTATTCATCTCGAAGCTTGTCCGTTGCTGTGATTATTAGCTTCTCTATATATGTGTTGAAATTTGGAGCATGAATCCCTCTTGATTGACTCTAATTTCTCTACTGAATGATCAAATTAAGAATATATCTTTCAAAGCCTTAAAAACTCCGCCTATTTGTTTATACTGATTGATTCACTTACCTTGTTTGTTAACTTGCTCTATTTACTGAACTAATATGGCTTTCTGAATCTTGTCTTAATTGTCTACCATATTACTTAGTAAACCCTGAGCCTTTCCTTGTTTAGTCGTGACTGATTTTTACCTTACCCTATATAACTATGTGTTTCTGTTTGAGTTTGAATCCCTTGACTTAAGGGGGTATTTGTCTTGATAGAAGACTAATTGATTCCGAGTCCCAAAATTACTGAACTAAATTGATTCTTTACTTACTAATCCTTAACTTGTCCTTTTTACCTTGTTTGAATCTTTACCGTTTGAATTAAATCCCTTGAGTTAAGAGTACTTGCCTTAATTTCCTGACTAATTGATTTCAAGTTCCTTCAATTACTACTGGACTTAATTTTTACCTTATTCATCACTTTTTTTTAACTATATATACTCTGCCTTCACTCTTAATTAGAAAACACTGAGATTCATATTGAAGAAACTGATACACTGCACACTATTTTCTCTCTTGTGCTCTTGCTCTCTTTCTTTCCCTGTTCTACTGTTGTTCTTTGCTCTTATGTCTTAGTAGCCGGTTGTAAGCCAAGGCTACTATTGTGTTATCACTTGCTCATACATTCTGTTGTGCTCTTCTATCATCTGGTATGTTCGAATTAATTTTCCAAAGCCCCAAACCAATGTGTTTATTTATATTTCAGTTTGTCATATTCTTAATTGTCTTCTACCTATGTTTCTATTGTTCAACATGTAATTAACTCCTTGTTTGCCTGTTGATACTTGCCATGTTTACCTCTTTACATGTCTATGATTGAAGGCAATACTTGGTATAAACCTTACCTATACATCCGTTAAGTTATTTCTTTTCCTGCTCAAGTATTATGTGTCCCCTGATCCCCCTGAACATTTTACCTGTTATTGCTTATCCTACTTATGACTTATATGGTTGTGACTATTGTTTGCTCCTAATTTCACTTGTTATAACTGTCTCCTGCTACTGTCTACTACCATAGCCCTTTCTTGGACCCTTGAACCTCTTTGATTTTGTGTACTCATGCATAGTGAGTTTTCATAAATCTCTGTATCTCTTGGTGTTATTATGTGATCTATTTTCCTTTTTGTCCCATTATCCTTGTCTGTAATCCTGTATTACTTAACCTTTGTGTAATGTTTCTGTTTATTTTAAGTTAATCTTTCAAAAAAAACAACTCTCCAGTTTTTGAAAACTCTTTTCTTAAACTATGAACTTTCCTCTCTTCCCTACACTTACACTACTCCGAGAAAATTAGGTCTTACCCCCTTCGTGTGAGCATTGCCTTGAGTACCTCTGAGTACTCATTGAACTTTAACACACAAGGCTGATAACTCTAAACTGCACTTGTTAAAATTTTGGCAATTTGCTTGGGTGATGGTATTGGCCAGGGATCCATTGGGCCCTTTGGGACCTTTTCCGCACCCAGGCCATTAAGGCTGTGAAACTCGGAAGGAGTGAGGCTGGGAGATTGGGTCTGGTTGAAGGCTCCCTATAGAATAACTTCTTATTTTCCTTTTTCATCAATGTAATTTATTATTCAGGTTTGTAGTAACTTGTAAACGAATATTGGGGCTGGATAGTGAATGTGGGAGGGGTTATGCATGCTTAGCCTAGGTGATGGGTAGAATACATGCCTATAGGACTTTATTTGTGCATTAGATAACTTGTATAGGACATGCATCTCATATAGTAGAAATCCTGTTTTAGGTCTTTCACTTTCAGCATGTTATCACCCCCATTCCGTAATCCTGATCAATTAATAACAAGCATAATAAATTGTCATCAGGTCATTACTGCATTTCCATCTTAGAAACCATGTGTTAGGAATTTCTATGTGCATAAGATATCATGTTGCTTAGGATCTTATACTTGTTTGAATTGCAAAAACTTAAAACGCCTAATTAGCATGCTTAATCTAATAAAATGCGGTTAGCCTACTTGAAACATTTTCTATAAATATATTCTTTAAAATCAGAATGCAAAATATGCATGTTCACCTTTTGAGATAGTTAGGCAATGTATACGACGCCTAGTCAACTTTAGGCCGAGTGCGATAAAATTAAACCAATTATGTTTAGGGCTAATCAACCTCTTTAACCTTTGAACCCTGTTGCTCCAATTCTTGTTTTACTTCACTGAGGTTCACTTTGTTTTACTAAAACTCTGGCTCTATTATAAAACATTCTTGAAATTATACATTTGCTTCCTTTAGGACTTTTTGAGTTTTGCATTGTTATGCTTTAAACTATTGGGTTTTCAAAGATACTTCACTCCACTCTCGTGCCATTTTGAACCCTTGCTCTGAATATATTAAGCTACTGTATTTTGGGTCACTTATCACTATTTTTTACTTCAAAACCATGCCTTGATAATTTTCGGCAATGTTTCCTGAAAGCTTTAAATCATCGTACTTCTGAATTGTATTTCTAAAAAATCAACTATTTCTATGAATTATTCCTTCATTAAGTTTTCCAAATCAGACTCCTCTTGCAACTCACTGTTTTACCCAAAACTCTTTTTTTAAACTCCCATCTTTGAGACTTTAAATGTGTTTGAGAAGTGCTACCTACGTGTTTACTTGTGGAGGGATCTCTGAGCCCCGTATCTGCCCTTATGTGTTCCCAATATCTGTAGTCCTATTTGTTTTACATGTCGCTTAGAATTTTATCCTTTAAAACCTAAGAGTTCAGCCTAGTACACACCTTGTAGGATTAGTAGTCCTAAATACCCTCCAGGACTTATATAATGGGACGGGTAATAGCACGCAATAAGCATTCGTAACCAACACACGCATTTAAATAACCTTTATGGGGTGGGAAAGGTAGAATACATATATGATGACTGGTGCGCTAATACCACGTGTAGCCACCTTTCGAGGTGTGACATACCGGGTATTGCATTGATGTGATCCGTATTACTTTAAACCTATGACAGTTCTTTTCAAATGCTTATTCTATTTCTTTCTCCAAAACTTTTTTTAAGATTTTCATGCTTGTTTGAAATCCCCTCTTGTATGAACCTTACTTGCTATTTGTTCACCGTCCAAATTCACAAAACTTCTTGGTTGGGACCCACAGTTGTTGATCTTGAGGGGTGCTTAACACCTTCCCCTTGGGATAATTTCAAGCCCTTATCCAATCTCTGGTAATGCAAACTGGTTCATGAGTTATCAACTCTAGGTGCCCTAACGCACCATAAAAATCGTTAGGTGGCGACTCTTCCTTAAACCCTTTGCTTTAAGGAGTTTTCCAAAATGTCATAAACCCGATCTCTCCGTACCTAACCCGTGCGATAGAAAAAAGGGGCGCGACAATGGGTAACAACATGCATTAGAGTTTGTGACCAACACGCGCTTTAATTACCTTCACGGGGTGGGAAAGGGTAGATTATGGATATGATGACCGGTGCGCTAATACCACATGTAGCCCCTCTTTGGGAAGTGTCATACCGGGTATTGCATTGATATGATCCATATTATAAACCTAGGATACCCTTTACATTTTACATGCTTAGATTGTAACTTTTTTCAAAATCTAAACTTCTTTTTGTTTTCAAAATCCGTATACTTGAGACTTAAAACCCATATTATTTGAGCCCTTACTTGTTTGTTTGCTAAAGTTGTACAAATTCACAAAAGTTGTTTGGCCAGGAACCACACTTGTGGATCCTGAGGGGTGCCTAACACCTTCCCCTTAGAATAATTTCAAGCCCTTACCCTATCTCTGGTTATCAACGTAGTTATAATAAACCATTTGGTGCCCTAACGGACCTCAAAAAATCGTTAGCTGGCGACTCTTAAGAAATGCAAAACCCCTTTTTCCCAGAAGAAATGAGTTGTCTGAACCAAATTTCATAAATCTCGATCTCCGCGAGGAAAAAGGAGGCGCGAAAACCGTAAATCAATCTTTGAGAAGAACCTAGCACCTTGCAATTGGTCGAACAAATCATCTATGCGAGGCAATGGGTACTTGTTTTTTATGGTGACTTTGTTGAGCTGTCGATAATAAATACACATCCGAAGCGATCCATCTTTATTTCTGACAAAAAGAACCGGTGCACCCCAAGGCGACACACTAGGCCTAAGGGAAACCTTTTCTAGCAGATCCCTCAATTGCTCATTTAGCTCTCTCAATTTTGCTGGAGCCATCCTGTAGGGTGGAATAGATATTGGCTATGTATCTGGCAATACATCAATCCCGAACTCGATCTCTCTATCTAGTGGAATCCTAAGAAGCTCATCCAAAAAAAAAAAACATAAGAAACTCATTCACGACAGGCACATACTCGGGAGCAGGCACCTCTGAAGTGGTGTCCGCAACCCGGACCAAATTGTAGAAGCACCATTTTCTGATCGTCCTTGAGGCCTTAAGGTAGGAAATAAATCTACCTCTTGGCACAAGATTATTCCCCTCTCACTCGATAACTGGTTCATTAGGAAACTCGAGCCTTATAATTATAGTTCGGCAATCGAGTTTAGCAAAGCACGAATAGAGCCAATCGATCCCCATAATCACATAAAAATCTACCATTACCAACTAAACAAGATCGGCTGTGGTATCTCGACCACGCACCGTGAAAACACAGTTCCTCTGGACTCACGCGACCGTAATAGATTGACCAACCGGAGTCGACACGGAGAACGGCTCATGGAGCTGTTCAGGTTCTATCCAAAAACTCGAAGCAACAAAAGGGGTGACATATGATAAGGAAGACCCCGGATCAATAAGAGCATAAACATCATGGGACTGAACAATCAGAATACCTGTGACGATATTTGGAGAATCCTCCGCACTCTGACGACCACTCAAAGCATAAAACTTACTGGGTCCTCCCTGACCTCGTGCACCACCCCTAGCTGCACCATGCCCAGCTGATGCTGAAGGCCCTCGGGCTAGTGGGCATGCTGAAGATTTAGCAGCTGAAGAACTAGATGGCTGGGCAACACCCCATCCAGCATCCTAGCCAAATGAAAGACAATCTCTATGAATATGAACCCTCACCCCAGAACCATAGCATACTGGCCGATCCAGATAACAGGGCCCAATATGAAACCTCTCACACTTGGGGCATGGGCCACTTTGCTGCTGGAACCTCCTACCTGAAACGGCCTGGGTGATGGAACCCCCTACCGCCTGAACTAGCCCCAAAACGACCTCCATGCTGATGATGATGGTGATGCCCTGGTGGTGGGGCACTAGCTGATGACTGAACATGAGACTGGGATGGTCCTGATGACCCTCTCCCTGGAACTTGTCTCCTTCCTCCAAAAGAACCCCCAAGGTTGCCCACCGACCAGGCTCTACTACTACTTTCTCTCTCCATACTTATCTTCAATTTACAAGCCTCCGTAGCCTGGGAAAATCCCACAATCTTCTCATAGTTCATATCTGAATTCAGAGCAGCCGTAACAGCTTCATTAATAACCAAGAGACCAAGGCCCTACACTAACCGACGAACTCTAGCCTCCATAGTCGACACCATATGAATAGCATACTTGGACAAGCGCACGAACACCATATGGTACTCCCACACACTCTTGTTGACCTGCTTGAGGACCTCAAACTCTGTAGCACGAGCTGCAATAGTCTCGGAGGGCAAAAAAGGTCCATTAAGGCATCTACAAACTCATCCCACCACGCCGGACGGCTCCCTTCTCCACGGGAACCCTCCCACATCTCGAACAACGAATATGCCGCTCCTTTCAAACAATAGGAAGCTAACTAAACCCCCTCTGTCTCAGTAGCCCTCATAACTCGGAGGGTTTTGTACATCTCGTCAATGAAATCTTGAGGATAGAAAGCTAACTCATCCCAGTTGTGAGAACGCACGGAATAAATGTTCCTAACCCAAGAAGAGCTACTCCTCATGTTGCTAGAGGCTGAGGCAGAGGCCGGGGGAGGGCACCAGCCCGAGGTAGGGGTGAGGACGTTCCAAAGTTTCCCCAGTTGCACCGCCAACGGATCCAGTGGAGGATACCATAGTTGAGGAGCAGGGAGAGGTGCTTGCAGCAGAGCTGTATTCGGCGCCGGCCTTGAGAAGCTCGGAGCAGAGTTCAAAGTTTGACCACGAGGTGCATCCCTTGAGGGAACATATCTAAGGTTTTTTGTGCTCGACCTCGGGGCAGTACAAATTGATGGCCGTCATGGAAATGCGGGAAATTTCCAAAGGCACGTGGTTAGAGCTGACCAAGTCTGCAATAATAGTACAAGTTTGTACCGAGCCGTCAAATAGTTATACCAATAGCATTACCTTGTCATAGTTATACATGTAATATGTTGGGATTCCCCCCTCCTTTATAAAGGGGACGCTTGTCATTTTGTAACACATATGAGTATTGAATATAACAAGAACATTCTCTGCTTTCTAGTCTAAACGTACTCAAACATTATTCCACTGATTTATTGTCTTCCATTTATTGTGTTCATTAATTGTTTTCATTTATAGCTCATTATTTACCATTAAATGCCATCCTCGAGGCCCCTAATATTGTAACTCCTTCATCGACTGCTTGTTACCGCGCATAACAATTCGACCTCGAGGCCCAGTTCCAGCAAGCCCGAGACCCAGCCTAGTAACAATATTGGTTTTCATATCACCACTTTCCTTTACTCTTATCTTACTTTTCTCACTCACACTTAGCATCTATTGCCTAACAAGTAGTATTAAAATAAATCACATATTTTTAGAACCAAAAAATCAAATATAGTTGTTAAACCATTTTCAAGGTAAATTGTTTGGCGCCCACCGTGGGGATAAAAATAATAGTGATTGTTTTAGTGCTGGTTTGCTGAAAACACAAATTATTCTTCACACTTTTTCTTGTCCAAGGATCTTTGATTTCAGGTCACAAAATGTCTAACTCAGTAAATGCACACGAAAATAAGGTCCTGAGGATCATGGAGAGAACGGTGCAGTTACTTCAGGCGCCGGTGTACCACTGCAAAACCCTGGGGTGTCACCAGCACAAATCTCCATCGATGTGGGCTCCTGCAACGCTCAGCATATCGATGTAAGCTTCCATAGAGACGGAAGTGTGCGCGGAGGAGAACAACATGAGCGCAGGGGACTCTAGCTCAGGAGGAAAGAGTAGTCATTCTTCATGTCATTTTTGAGATGTTACAAGCACAACAAGTGGTTATTGCTCAGATGTAAAGTCAACAAAAAACTCCAAGCACATCAGCACCGGAAACGGCTCCTCAAGTCGAGCAAGCGCCAGAAAGATCGAGTAACAATGAGTCAACAATAGACCCCTCCATAATGAAGATGATCGAGGACCTCACAAAAAGGATTGAATCGGAGAAAAGAAGATAGAAGCTAATGACAAAATGTGGAGACCTATAACTCAAGGGTCGATCAGATCCCTGGTGCACCCCTGATCCTGAAGGGTGTGGATTCAAAGAAGTTCGTGCAGAAACCATTTCCGTCGAGTGCGGCTTGGAAGCCCACTCCGAAGAAGTTTCGGATGCCCGAAATTCCGCAGTACAACAAGACCACAGACTCCAATGAGCGCATTACTGCTTACACTTGTGCTACAAAAGGAAATGACCTAAAGGATGACGGTATTGAATATGTCTTGTTGAAAAAGTTTGGAGAAACACTATCAAAGGGGGCCATGATGTGGTATCATAACCTACCCCTGGACTCAATGGATGTATTTTCCATGTTGGCAGACGCTTTTGTAAAGGCACATGACAGTGCCATCAAGGTCGCTACGAGGAAGTACGACGTCTTCAAAATCAAACAAAGGGAGAACGATATGCTCAGAGAATTTGTATCTCACTTTCAGATGGAGCAAATGGAATTACCACCGGTCTTCGACGACTGGGTAGTGCAGGCCTTCACGTAGGGCTTGAATGAATGAAGCTCGATAGCTTCGAAATAACTGAATAAAAACTTGGTCGAATACCCCGCCTTAACTTTGGCGGATGTATACAATAGGTACCAGTCAAAGATTAGGGTCGAGGACGACCAATTGGGAGCCCCATCGGGCTTGGTGTACCATAGAAGGCTCTTAGCAAAGAAATCAAGGTTTCCAGAAAGAGAACCAAGGCCAAGCATGGAAAGGTATCAACCATACATTGAAGATCGAAGAAACGCCTTGAGGTGCAATATACCCTGAAATGATCGGAGGACGGATCGAGGTCAAGGTACCCGGGGACTCATGAACAATGTCGTGTTCGATAGCACACAGAGCCAGTAGAGGCACCCCAATTATCTGAGTACGACTTCAACATTGATGTTTCAGACATCGTATCGGCCGTAGGTAAAATCAAAGATACTAGGTGGCCGAAACCCATACTATCAGATCCTTTACAAAGGAACCTTAATTTAGTATGCAAATATCACGGGACTCACGGTCATAGGACCGAGGATTGTAGACAGCTTCGAGAAGAGGTAGTCATTAATGCAGTTGGAATGAATCTAGGCAAACTAAAGGGCATATTCAGAGATCTTCATTTAATTAGCCAAACGTTACATAACCTCCATGCAACAATTATGGTTAATCATTGTAACGTTACATTAATGTCATTATTAGTCATTAATGCTCAATAACTGAAAAGGGTAGACGTTATATTAAGAAATTCCCTATATAAGGGAGTAAAATATAACTTGTAAGGACACACTTGAACCGCTATTGCAATATACTTACTTTACGCATTCTATTGCTTCTTATTTGAAAATTTACTTACAGTCTTTAGCATATTTTCTAGTTATCAGAAACCCGTGTTCTTCTTAAAATAGATTTAGCTAAAGAAACTAATTCTTTGGTTAAACAAATTGGTTCCGTTGCTGGGAATCTGATAATCTATGTTTCTTCTCAAATAACATTCTGTGAATTATGTCGAAGGCCAACGACAACCACCAACAAAGGATTGGAATTCCAATTCCATCACCTCTAGGAACTCCACAAGGCTCAAGGGACAATTCCCCAGATAGATCTACGGCTCAAAATAATTGTAATGAGAACGAGCAAACAGGAGAACAAGATTCGGTGAAGTAAATGGTTAGTGAGTATGTGAATCAAGCTTTACAAGCTTTCATGAGGGGACTACCGACTGCATCACCTACACCTCCTCCTAACAATACTCTAACTGTGGAAAACCCACATTCCGGGTTAGCAAACTCAGGAAATAGAGGCACTCCAAATAAGTCTCAAGAAGCAAGACCAGGTATGTATAATAATCCAGAATTACAATCTTTATTACTAACCCTTCAGAAACAGGTGAAGGAACAAAACGATCGAATCGAGCAAATTCTATCGAAGTAGTGACGAGGCTAGGACCGACAATAATATATGTACTTGTGCAATTCTATATAATAACAGGAAAATATCGACGGAGATAAGCAAGTAAAACAGATACGGGGAGAACATGCTGGGGGTAAAAGGGGCAACAAAATACTAGCACACTAGAACAGGGTAATAACTAAAATGTAACAAGTAAAAGCAAGAATTTAACGTCTATGAACATATAAGTGAACAACAAAGAATCACAGCATGTCCCCTCGTGCGTAATCTCGCAATAACTCGGCATAGAATGTCCCCTCGTGCAATAAATAGTCAACGATCAACACAGTATGTTCCCTAGTGTGATAAATAATAAACAATCAGCACGACATGTCCCCTCGTGCGATAAATAATAAACGATCAACACGGCATGTCCCCTCGTGTGATAAATAATAACAATCAACACGGCATGTCCCCTCGTGCGATAAATAATAAACGATCTACACGGCATGTCCCCTCGTGTGATAAATAATAACAATCAGCACAACATGCCCCCTCATGCGATAAATAATAAACGATCAACAATATAATGTGAAAATCAACAATAAGAAGTCTCAAATGTATGGAGACACTCAATAAAATACTATCGTCCGGCATGGGACTCAGCTATAACCAACCTCGCATCAGAAATATAATTTCAACAGTAAAAGCCTCAACTGAAACAAACAACATATAACTCCCCATATCATGAAACAACATCAAGGTATCACTTCTAAACCACCAATTACTCATAGTACATAGAATATTAAGAACACGGTACGATTCATCATAATTGACTCACAGGCATGCTTGACCGCAACATATAGGCACTCGTCACCCCGCCTATATGTTGGACATGATTTACACATAGCAAATAAGACTCTATACCTAATCCCTCAAGGTGAGGTTAGGCCAAACACTTAGATCGACTCCAAAATGCAAGTCAAGCCTCAATCACAGCCTTTCCTCTCAAATCCAACTCCGAATCGATAATATCTAGACATAATTAATTTACTAACATCAATAATTACTCAATAAACCAATTCCAAAGCCTAATTATACATTTTCTATTATTCTTCCAAAAATACTAAAATTCGACCCCGGACCCGCATGCTCGAATCCCGAAAATTCTCGGAAGAATCACTCACCCATAGCCTAAGGATCATTAATATGAAGTTTCTACTTGAATTCATAGCATTAAACGGACAATACACCAATTTCATAAGAGCCCTAATTTTCTACCTAATTCTTGATTTTTCCATTAATTTAGTAGCTAATCCCATTAATTATTCATGCATGAAACTAGTTTTGGGCAGGAATTAACTTACCTTAAAAGTAGCTAGGTCGTGGTGTGCTCCTCCCAAGATCACAAGTCTCTAATGGGGTTTTTGGTATGAAGGAAATGAAGGAAACTCGAGTTTTTCACTTTAAAAACAGTCTGCCTACAAGGGTTTCCGCACCTGCGACCCTGGGACCGCACCTGCGAGGAAATGGCCGCACCTGCGGAAAATGGCAGAGGGAGCTGGGTTCGCACCTCGGGGTTGGGGCCTGCACCTGCGGTCCCATTCCTGCGGAAAATGGTTCACACCTGCGGAAGATGCGCACCTGCGAGGCTGGGATCACAGGAGCGGTCCCGCACCTGCGGCTGGGCAACCGCACCTGCGGTCACACCAGCTACAACTGCACCAACACTGTTTTTAGCTGGTTTTTAGCCTCGTGCGGGGTCCGAGAGGCACCTGGGCCCACCCGATCCCTCGTCCAAATATACCAACAAGTCCCAAATCATAATATGGACTCGCTCGAGCCTTTGGAACACCCAAAACAACGTTAAATCTCAAAATCACACCCCAAAACCCCTAAAACCATAACTTAAGAAACTTCAAGTTCTTGATTTCTATAAACATGCGTCGGACCAACCTATACGACTCGGAATGACATCAAATTTTGCAAACAAGTCTTAAATGACATAACGGAACCATTCCCGGTCCCGGAATTCCGTTCGGACCTCGATAGCATAAAATCACGTTCTAAACCAAATTTCAAATTCTATGAAAATACTCAAAACTTCATTAACTCTCAATTTCTCATTTTTGATCCGAAACATGTCAAATCAAGCCCGTTCCTTACCAAATTTCACAGATAACTCAAATAACACATATTGAACCTGTTCCGAGCTCCGAAACCATAACACAGGCCCGGTAATGCAAGTTTCACATCGAGGTTCATTTTCAAAACCTTTATTATTTTTCAGAAAATAATTTTCTTTAAAAATTCATTTCTCGGACTTGGGTCCTCGGAATTCGATTCCGGGCATACGCTCAAGTCCCATATTTTCCTACGGTTCCTCCGGGACCGTCAGATCACGGGTCTGGGTCCGTTTGCTAAAAATGTTGACCAAAGTCAACTTTATTCAATTAATTCTCATAAATTTAACTCTTTATCAAGTTCCACATAAAGGCTTCCCGTCTACGTGCCCGGGTTGCGCACGTACGTCGAGGTGAGATTAACGGAGGCTTTCAGGGCCTCGAAACACAATCATAATTAAATTTACATAAGATGACCTTTTGAGTCATCACACTACCAAGGGTACCTAACAATTGGGCAGCCATGGCATTTGCAAGCAATTTAAATGATAAAAGCTCAGAAGCCACGAGAAGACTCAAGGAAAGATTGAGAGAATTCCCAGCCACGACATGGAACAATGTCTATAACATGTATAGTACCAAGCTACGGATAGAAGAAGATACCATTGCTCAAGCAAAGGCTGAAGATCAAACCACTTCTATATGCTCCGAACCAGAAAGAAGAACAGGTAAGAACAGGTACGACCCTCATATGGGACCTTTGGGACAAGAAACTCGTCCCAGGTTCGAAAATGCCCGGCCAGAATACAGACCATCAAATAGAGATACGGGCTCATCCTCATCAAGATCCAGAAAGGATCGGGATGAACGTAGCAGAGGTAATACAAGAATTGTAGACCTCAACTTCAATGTAAGTACTTCTGAATTAATCACAGTGCTGAGAAATATGGGTGATAAGGTTCGATGTCCCAAAGAAATGAGGTCAAACCCAAATAGAAGGAATCCAAAGTTCTGGTGCGAATTCCATAACGATCATGGACACCGAACGTCGGATTGCAGATTTTTGCAAGGTGAGGTAGAACAATTATTAAAACATGACTATCTAACAGAATTGTTTAGTGAAATAGGTAAGCAAGCATATATGAAGAACAAGCATGAGCCCAAAAACCACCGTCTCAAAAAAGAACGGTCAACGTAATACATGGAGGTGAGGAGGTGAACGGAGTGATCCGCAAAAGAACCACAAAATTCACAAGTACGCAGGGGAAGCAAATTCGTGAAGAATTAGAAGTAGACAATATATCATTCGACGATGCAGATACCGACAGATTAATGCTTCCACACAACGACACACTGGTAATGTCCCTACTTATACATGACACTAACGTAAAAAGAGTGTTGATTGATCCAGGTAGCTCAATGAACATCATTTAGTCGAGAATTGTGGGATAAATGCTAATGGAGGATCAAGTAATACCAAAAGCACGAGCCTTATCCAGTTTTGACAACTCTACGATCGTAACAAATGGGTAAATTGAGCTTAGCACCTATGTAGAAGGAGTGATAAAAAACACTAGATTCCAAGTCATCGATACTGACATGGCCTATAACGTAATCATGGGGAGACCATGGATCCACGACATTTAAGATGATCCATCTATGTTACATCAGATAATTAAGTTCCCTTCTGAATGAGGAATTCAATAGATTCGAGGCGATCAGAAACCTCAAGGAATATAAATTTTGTGGCATACTCTAACAAAAAATGAAGAAGCGGAGAAATCAAAAGACGAAAGATCTGTTGAAGCAAGTATGGAAACAACTATTGTTCAAACAGGTACATAAGAAACTACTGTTCAAATAGTTGCGGATGAAGATAGTCACGAGAAGGTGAACCAAGTCACCTCGGAAGAAGTATCAAAACATGCGGACATGGATTCTAAACCTGATGTCATTTAGGAACCAGAAGAGGACGAGCATATTAAAACGACTATGGAAGAGATCGAAGTTGTTCCATTATTTTAACAGAAGCCCGAACAAAATGTCCACATAGGCACGAGGCTAAGACCTAGCAGAAGAGGTAAGTCAATTGAATATTTAAAGGCTAACACAAATTGCTTTACTTGGTCCAATTCATACATGACATGTATTCGACTGGAGGTGATTACTCATAAATTAAATGTAGATCCATCCTTCGTGCCTATCAAGCAAAAGAAAAGAACGCAAGGACTATTCAAAAACCAAGTGATCGACGAAGAGGTACAAAAACTCTTGAAAATTTGTTCGATACGTGAGGTAAAATATCCTTATTGGTTAGCAAATATTGTAGTGGTGCAAAAAAAGAATGGTAAATGGAGGGTATGCGTAGACTACACTGATTTAAATAAAGTGTTCCCTAAAGATTCATTTCCATTACCGCACATAGATCAAATGATTGATGCCACTGCAGGTCATGAATTATTAAGCTTTCTAGATGCATATTCTGGTTATAACAGATCAAAATGGATCCCTCGGACGAGGAAAAAACTTCCTTTATTACAAACAGGGGGACTTACTATTACAAGGTCATGCCTTTTGGCCTGAAAAATACTGGAGCCACGTATCAAAGGTTGGTTACCAAGATGTTCCAAGAATATCTAGGGAAAATGATGGAGGTATACATTGATGACATGCTGGTAAAATAAACACATGCGAAAGATCACTTCCAACATCTTTCAATTACCTTCGAATTCCTGCGCAGGTATAACATGAAACTAAATCTAGAAAAACGTGCCTTTGGCGTAAAATCGAGTAAGTTTTTGGGTTTCCTTGTATCAAGTAGAGGAATAGAGGTAAATCCTGCTTAGATTAAAGCTCATGATGAAATACCTAATGTACTTACTAGCAAAAAGGAAGTTCAACGACAAACAGGAAGAAGTACAGCCTTAGGAAGATTTATTTCCAGATCTTCAGAGAAAAGTTTTAAATTATTTTCAGTTCTTAAAGAGCAGAATCAGTTCGAATGGACTGAAGACTGTCAGCAGGCTATCAGAGATATAAAGGCCTATCTATCAAAACCCCTGTTGCTATCTAAGCCAAAAGAGGGGGAGAGACTGTATGTCTATCTAGTCGTTGCAGAATTTACCGAAAGTGCAGTACTGGTAAGAGAAGAAAAAGGTAAACAATCTCTAATTTATTATGTAAGCAAGTCTTTATTAGATGCTGAAACTAGATACCCACATCTAGAAAAATTAGCCCTAGCTGTAATCATGGCAGCTAGAAAATTAAGGTCATACTTATAATGTCATCCAATCACTGTTGTGACCTCATACCAATTGAGAAATATTTTGCATAAACAAGAACTATCAGGATGATTAGATAAATGGGCAATAGAACTAAGTGAGCATGACATAATATATTAGCCTAGGATTGCAATAAAGTCTCAGATTTGAGCAGATTTCGTCGCTAATTTTAATACTAGCATAATCCCTGAAGTGGAAAAAGAGTTACAATTCTTCAATGGGGCTAATCCAGGGGTTTGGACTCTATTTACTGACGGTTCCTCTAATGTGAAAGGAGTTGGTTTAGGAATTGTTTTAATATCACCTACGGGTGAAACAATACGACAAGCTATTAAATGTTATCCCATAATTAACAATGAAGCAGAGTACGAACCTGTTATTGCAGGGCTTGAACTAGCACGCGAACTCCCACTCGAGCAGATCTTGATCAAAAGTGACTCTCAACTAGTGGTAAACCAGATGCAGGGGACTTACACCGCTAGAGAGGCCCAAATGCAAGAATACCTGGAAAAGGCACGAGACCTGATAAGACAATTCTAGTTATGGAAAGTGATGCAAATACCCAGAGAGGAAAATGCAGAAGCAGATGCATTAGCTAGTCTCGCGGCAGTTGCGGAAGTGGAAAATAAAGACAATGCAACTGTCATTCACTTATTTCACTCAGCAATTGACCAGGACAAAAATGAGTTAACGCTTAACAACTTAACCTGGGATTGGAGAAACAAGATTTTAATTTTTTTGCAGAATAGCACCGTACCTGAAGATAAAAATGATGCTCAAGCACTTCGCAGAAAAGTTGCACGGTATTGCCTTATTCGCAGTACTCTATACCGCAAAATGTTTGGAGGTCCCCTAGCAAAATGCCTTGGACCCAGTCAAACAGAATTCGTGATGAAAGAAGTCCACGAAGAACACTGTGGAAATCACTCGGGACCAAGATCCTTAGTTAAAACCCTAATCAGAGCAGGGTATTATTGGCCCAAAATGGAAGAAGAGGCCGAGAGTTTCGTAACTAAATGCGGCAAATGTCAACGATTTTCTAACAACATGCATAGACCAGCAGAGCTACTTCACCCAATAATATTGCCATGGCCGTTCATGAAATGGGGTATGGACATAGTGGGACTCATTCCCCCAGCTAAAGGAAAGGTATGGTTCTTACTCGTATTAACGGATTATTTCATTAAGTGGGTGGAAGCAGAAGCTTTTAAACAGGTGCGAGAAAAAGAAGTGAAGAGTTTGATATGGAAAAATGTAATATGCTGCTTTGGAGTACCGAAGGAGATCGTATGTGACAATGGTCCACAGTTCATAGGCTCACAAATCACAGAATTGTGTGAAAGCTGGCAAATCAAAAGAATCACTTCATCACCATATCATCTCGTGGCTAATGGGCAAGCTGAATCAACCAACAAAGTCATCGTTAACAACTTGAAGAAACGGTTGGAAAGAACCAAGGGAAACTGGACCGACGAACTACCAGAGGTATTATGGGCTCAAAGAACAACTGCAAAAACAACTACGGGATAGACTCCATTCGCACTTGTTTATGGAGCAGAGGCTTTAACACCCGTAGAATTTGGCGAACCAAGCAAAAGGTTCATAGCATCGATGGAAGAAACGAACAATGATGAGTTGAAAACCAACCTGGATTTGCTCGAACAAAGAAGAGAAGCTGCACTAACACGAATGGCAGCTCAAAAACAAATCATAAAGTGTTATTACAACAGAAAAGCTCATCTCAGATATTTCAAAATTGGGGACTTCGTTCTCACAAAAGTCTTCCAATCAATGAAGGAAGCTGGTGCAAGAAAGCTAAACCCAAATTGGGACGGACTTTACAAAGTCCGTGGCATTGCTGGAAAAGGCTCTTATGAGCTCGAAGCCATGGACGACAGAGTCCTACCAACCAGTTGGAATGGTTTTAATCTGAAGAAGTACTACTTCTAAGTAAAAGGAACCCCCCCGGTCAGGTATCATTACGTTCGAGTTTACTTTCGTATAGTTGAAATTATACTAACCTTTTTAGATGATAGGCAAAAAGCTAACCCATCACCAGATGATGATATTAGACCTGCAAAGACATGAGGAAGTAACGAAATTCCTGGTCAAGGGTTACAACATTCTGATGGACGTTTTAAAGGGTTAAGCAGTCATCATCTAAAAACTATATACCTTCGAGTCCCGTATGTTTTTCATTTTCAGGGAAAGGACCACAAGGAAGGAATAGTCAAGTGCTCGAGATTTCATCCTTGAAATCTCAAACACTCGGGGGACTATACATTATGGAAGGCAAAGATGAAGCAAATAAGACTATCAAAAAGTCAAAGCTTAAGCCTGAAGATCCACCTACCCAACAAGTCAAGTACTACGAGTAGAATCAAAAAGAGCCAAAGACTCAAAACACAAAGCCTGATTCAAAGACCTCCGAAAATATATTCGTAAATGCAAATGAATGTTATTCGTAAATATAAACCAATGTGCAAGTTAAAGGCAGAATATTAATTACGGGTAGAAATGCACATCGTACGTATTCAAAAAAAAATTGTTATAAATGAAAACAGTTACAGATGAAAAAGCATTACCCTTGTATACATTTGCAAATTGTTATCAATAAAAACAGTTATGGGTGAAAATTCATACCCTTATATTTAAAACTGTTGCAAAACAAAAACTGTTACGAGTTCAAGTTTATATCAAATTTGTTAAAAGAAAACAGTTACAAAATGAGTTATAGATGACACACAAACACATGTGAAATGTTATGAAAGTTCAATACAAAAACTTTATTTAAAGCATTGTTAAAGAAAAACATGTGAAAAATTCCTATCTCTTTATTGTATATTTACACCATTATAAAGTTGAGACGTCTTCTTCATTAAGTGTCGATAAAAAAAGGGCCATATTCCATAAACCGTGCCTATTACGAAAAGGTACGAATAATCTAAGAATTTTATAAATGCAAAACTTATAGGTAAACCAAAAACCTCAAGAATAAAGCATGCAAAAACTTAAAGAGTGAAACAAAAACTCAAAAGAAACTAAAGTCATGCTGATATTAATATTGATATACTAACGGCAAAATAAACTAAGTGTTAAGTTAGTCTAAGCCGTATTAAGATTTACATTAGTTTCCCTTAAATTGTCAGCTGGGGACATACGAAAGGATCCAAAACCCCCGATGGGACTGGGGTAAACACCAATTGATATAAAAATAAAAAGGGAGAACCAAATTCTTAAACTTCTTCAGATGGGGGGTTGTCTTCATTGGAAGGAGGTTCATCTTGGGATGGAGAGACATAAGCAACAGGGACCTCAACCTCTAGGGAATAAAGATCTTTACTTTGCTGAGACTTCTCAATTGTCTCTTTGGTCTTAGCAATTTCGGCTTCTAAGTCAAAACCCTCTTGGCCCATTTCCGTCAATATGTCAATGCGAGAGTTCAGATAAGTCTAGTTAATATCGATGATTGCTTTGTCTTCAAGAGCTTCATAGTCTTTTTCCAACAGTTCAACTTCAGCTCTTAATTCATCCCTTTTAGCCACGACAGTATCATGAGAGTCCTTTAAAGGAGCGAGACACCTTTATAGAGATTGGACCTTCTCCAAAGAGTTGCGGAGGTCCTCCTAGGTTTGAGTGAGAGATTGAACAAGTTCACTAGAATACTCCTCCTTCTAGTCCAGTAAGGCCTTCAAACTCCTAATATCCTTAGAGGCATGGGAAACCTGCTCTGCGAATAAAGACTCCAAGACACTTTTGTCCTTGCCTGCCTAATTGGAAGACGCCTTCTCGACGGCCAAATCTACTATCATAACCCTAACTTGCCGCTCTAAGGTACACGTTTCTTCCTCCACTGCCTCCATGTCGAGTTGTAAACTCTCATACTACTCTTTCCATTTAACTACCTCGATACGCAACTCCCTTGCTTTCTGCTTTGTTTGAGAAACCCTCTTCATTAACTCTGTGCCTACAAGATTGATCTATAAAAGGAGATAAAATTAGATATGGTAAAAATTAATATGAATAAAGGAGATCACATTTTACCTTTTCAGAAGAATGCACAATTTCATTTACCCAAGTGAGGGAACCGTGGCTGTCCAACTTAGGTTTTTCAGTAGAACCTATGAAAGGCTTCAACCATACGTCAGCCTGGCCTGACTTTTTGAAGACTCTGCCCATCGCTGGAACCTCTATCATCACCTACCTCATATCAATCTCCCCACTGCTAGAATACCCTACTTCTGCAACAGAAGGCACGAAAGCAGGGATAGATAAGATGGCCACGGGCAGAGAAGTCTGAGAGAAAGATAAAGCGATGGGAGCAGAAGAAACCACATGAGCGAGAATAGCCACGGGAGCAGAAACAATAATGGGAGCCATTGAGGGAAATTCTTTATAAGCACGGGGAGAAAAAACAGCGAGGGGAGCTTCATCAGCTACGGTACCAAAACCTTCACGGAACAGGAGATCAACTGATTCACGAGCAGGAGGGGGAGTTGCATCCTCGGGGGAAGACAGTTCAAACTCAGGCACAGGAGGGTCAATGACAGGTGCAGACTAATCGTCATAGATCACCATCCTCCTACGTGACCTATGCACTAGAGAACCCCCCTCCTCTTCCCCCTCCTCTAAGGTCCTTGACCCACTTGCTTTTATTTTTGAAGAGGAGGAACAAGAAATGATCTCCTGAGCATTTTCCAGGGACAACTTTGAAGCAACATCGAAATACCACGAGCGGGAAACCCTACCAAAAAAGGGTATCAGGTAAAACTCAATAGAAGAAAGAAGTGAAAACAAACACTTCGCTCAATGTGGGTCTTAACCTTCCAGCCAAACCTCCCCAAGAGATATTTCCACGAACGTTCTTCTAAAGGAGCGATTACCAAGTGTTTTTCTACCCAATCGTGAAAACCGGAGACATTCTCAACGGTTCCCATGATTGCTGCAAAGAAAAGAAATAGTTACGGTACTGATAAGGTATCAAAAGCGAAGGAAATGAATATGAGCAAAAATTGTACTCACGTGCAAGATTCCACTTTTTAGGGAATGGGAGATTTTCTTCACCTACCAATCCAGCAGTAGGAACAACAACATACCAAAGGTACCACCCTCGATCTTGATCATCATTAGGAATTACTAACACTCTTTTACTCCAAGTCGTGAGGGTAAATACTCCCTGGTAGAACATCATTGGGGAATAGAGGTGAATGAGATGATAAAAGGTAAAGGGGACTGAAGCTAAATTTGCCAAGTATCTAAGGCACACAATAACTCGCCACACGAGAGGACCGACTTGTCCCAGATAAACTTTAAAGAATCGACAAAACTCGATGATAACAGGATCAATAAGAGGCTTGAATCCTAACGTGAAAGGATAAATATAAACAAAAGAATATCCATCCTTGTAAGAGGTTATTCTTTGATTACTATTGGGAACGACATCAGGAAAATCAGGCTTTCAGTAACAGTCCCTGCGTAAAAGAGATATTAAACCCTCAGTTATCTGGGTAGGGTACATGTCAGCAAAGCCATGAGAAGACATGGAAGAAAGCTGTTCTTTTAAGGTCTGACTATCCCTAGCAAAGGAAAACTCTGAAGGTACTATCTCATTCACCCTCGGCTCACGCAGAGGTTCATTTTTTTCTCTACCTTTTGAAGAAGATCTAGAAGCCCTAGCCCTTGGAGAGGATAAAGAAATGGAAGATCTAGAAGAAGATGAGGGAGTAATATGAGAAGAAGAGGAATCCCTTGAGGGGGTAGAACCTAAACTCCTAACCCTACCGCCTCTCCAGATCTACGCCGAAGCAGAAGAAGGAGTCAAATCATCTACGTTAATGACTCTCTTAGATTGCTGGTTTGAAGAAGACATATTTACAAAGACAAAAGATTTTGCAAACGAAGAATGAAGGTTAGAAGTTTTCCATGAAAGTAAAGAAAGGAAAAGGGGTATTTATACTCAAAGGCAACCATCGTAAAATGGAAAAAATAGTGATGGGAAAGTCATAATTGAAGTTGTCACTTCGGGATTGATGCACCCGCAAAAAGCCCTAAAAGGCGTTGAACTATTGCAGAACCATTCCGAAAACCGCGTGGCACGGGCATTAAATAGAAGTGACAAGTGACGCCTACATTCGGAGATGGATGCAATGGTACGAGCGAAGCGGCGGCAAAATATTCTCGCCATAAATGAGTATCCACTTACTAAATAATAATCGATAAATAAATGGTAAGTGGGGGAATATCTGTATTAGTTAAAAAGAGCTTCACACATGTAAAAAATATGATGATTCAGCGGTTTATGTGGAACAGTGAGAACTTGACGGGACTCTATGAAGAGGTATGAGGCATAGAGGCATGGAATAGCATACCCACGGGGTAATCAGCTACGGAAATATCAACCTGGTTAAGAAGATGAAGAGACATGGGCGAAATGAATCTTGGCAAAATAAAGGAAAGATTCAGATATCTTCAATTTATGAGTCAAACGTTACAAAACCTTCACGCAGCAGTTACGGTCAATCATTGTGACGTTACATTAATGCCATTATTAGTCATTAATGCTCAATCACTGAAAATGGTAGACGTTATATTAAGAAATTCCCTATATAAGGGAGTAAAATATAACTTGTAAGGACACACTTGAATCGAGATAGCAATATATTTATTTTACGCATCTTACTGCTTCTTATTTACGAATTTACTTACAGTCTTTAGCATATTTTCTGGTTATCAAAAACCCGTGTTCTTCTTAAAATAGCTTTGGCTAAAGAAACTCATTCTTTGGTTAAACAGTCCCTGCGTACAAGAGATACTAAACCCTCAGTTATTTGGGTAGGGTACATGTCAGCACCGTCATGAGAAGACACTGAAGAAAGCTGTTCCTTTAAGGCTTAACTATCCCTAGCAAAAGAAAACTCCGCAGGTACTATCTCATCGACCCTCGGCTCACGTAGAGGTTCATTGTGTTCTCTACCTTTCGATGAAGATCTAGAAGCCCTAGACCTTGGAGAAGATAAATAAATGGCAGACCTCGAAGAAGATAGGGAAGTAACATGAGAAGAAGAGGAACCCCTGGAGGGAGTAGAACCTAAACTCCTAAGCCTACCGCCTCTCCTACTCCGCGTCGGATCAGAAGAAGGAGTCAGATCATCTACATTAATGACTCTCTTAGATTGCTAGTTTGAAGAAGACATATTTACCAAGGCAAAGAATTTGCAAACGAAGAATGAAGGTAGATGTTTTTCGTGAAAGTAAAGAAAGGAAAAAGGGTATTTATACTCAAAGGCAACCGTCAAAAAATTGAAAAACCAGTGATGTGAAATTCATAATTGAGGATGTCACTTCATGACTAATGCAACCGCAAAAAGCCTTAAAAGGCACTGAAGAGTTGCAGAACCAATCCAGGAATGTCACGTGGCACGAGCATTAAATAGAAGTGACAAGCGACGCCTACGTTCAGAGATGGATGCATTGGTACGAGTGAAGCGGCGGCAAAATATTCCCGCCATAAATGAGTATCCACTTACAAAATATTATTCGATAAATAAATGGTAAGTGGGGGGACTATCTGTATTGGTAAAAAGAGCTTCACACGTGTAATAGTTGTGATGTCTCATCAATCTATGTGGTACAATGAAAACGTGACAACTGGATGGGACTTTATGAAGAGATACGAGGTAAAGAGACACGGAATAGCATACCCACAAGGTAATCAGCTATGGGAATCTCAACTTGATTGAGAATATGAAGAGACACGGTCGAAATAAATCTAGGCAGAATTAAGGGCAGGTTCAGAGATCTTCAATTAATGAGCCAAACATTACATAACCTTCACGCAATAGTTACTCTTAATCATTGTAGCATAACATTAATGCCATTATTATTCATTAATTGTCAATAACTGAAAATGGTAGACGTTATATTAAGATATTCCCTATATAAGGGATTAAAATATAACTTGTAAGGACACACTTGAACCGCTATTGCAATATACTTACTTTACGCATTCTACTGCTTCTTATTTGTAAATTTACTTACATGCTTTAGCATATTTTCTGCTTATCAGAAACACATGTTCTTCTTAAAATAGCTTTGGCTAAAGAAACTAATTCTTTGGTTAAGAAACATCATCTTGCCGGTAGGAGAATATGAGGGCATCGGCCACAGACTTGGCCATGAATAACGCGCAAGCCAACTCAATGTGAAGCATCTTAAATTTTTTAGCCTCCTCTTGAGAACCTCGAAGAAGACTCTGAGTTGATGCCAGCTCCTCCAGAAGAGTATTCTTCTCCACGACGATACCATCATTATGCTGCCTCAGTTCAAGGATCTAGGCATATTTTGCTGCAGTATCTTCCCGAGGCTGCCCGACTAGGGCATTCTTTTGCTCAATCTGAAAATACCGAGTCAAGATAATAAACACCAATTTATGATAACAAAAGTCATGCTCATGTATACTAAACTACGTGCTCGATGAATTTGGCCCGCTCCTAGAGCGCCCTCTCCGAGCTTGATCGAAGGTCAGTCAACTCCTCGTCCTTTGAGGCATGCGAAGCCTTCTGCTCGTTCGACTCCAACGTGAGCTTATCAAACTTCTCTTCACGATTAGCCAGCTCATCTCGTAACTTGGAGAAGTCCTGGTCATACATTTTCGCGACCTACAGCACAAGGGAAAGAAGTTATAAAGACAAAGGGCAAAAACCCAAAGCACGAAGGTCGTGTCAAAGAAAAAAACACTTATTTTTGGAGTCTCTTAGCCTCCTCCATAATAACGGGGTATCAATATCGGTATCCTCCTCGATGCCAACAAAATAACTCTAAATTAATCATCCTCCCCCTAGGAGGCCCCTACATCGGGACCTTCCCTGTTCTGGGCATCCCGTATTTCCCCTAGATAGAACGATGAGCCCGATGTAAGATCTCCTATGACATCAACCTCTATCGAGGCTTCCCCTCGCCCTCGAAGAGTCTTAGAGCTTGGTCCTCAAAAATCGCACACCAAGTTCTCATCGGCACAAGTTGTATCCTACTTAACGGTTCGCTCGGGGACTGCACCCAAACCCTTCTCGAGGGTTTCCTCAATACGAGGTAGGGCCACATCGGCCACCTCTAACTCAGTAGTCTTCTGCCCAGCAACCTTTGAAGCATCAATGCTTCGTCTTGCCCTATACACCAGTGGGCGAGTGTCATCATCTTCATCGTCAGCACGAAGACTGTCAGCAGCCTCTGAAGTCAAGACCGTAGCATCCGTCTTAGGATTTCGAGGTTTAGCCCTCTTGGGTTTTGGGGACTCTACCTACGCCTCCTTTTTTTTGTCCTCGGTGTGTTTTGAGGCCACTTCTTCGCTAGGAGGAGGCGGTCTCATTGAAACATTTTCCTCGAGGCCTGCACACGCATGAAATATAAAACATATCGCTAAGAAATATACTCATAAGGAACTTGGAAGTGACAGTGGTGATGGCGTACCATGATTTTGGGCTCTCCATTGCGTCTTAGCCAAGTCACGCCAAACACGCTTATCATACGAAAAGGCAGAGTCTAAGAGTTTAACCCAGCCCAGGATGTCCTTGACCGCGCTGGGGAACCATACGGTGGCTATACAATCGAAAACGAATCAATTCAAAAAAGAAACGGATTAGTTCAAAAGGGGAAATGAAGGCACTCAGATGATGAAACATGCTCGTGGTAGTGACACTTACGTCTCATATTCCATTCCTCATGGAATGGCATCTGCTCGGCCTAGATGAGGTCCGAGGTCTTGACTCGAACAAAACGGCTCATCCACCCCAGGTGCTTATCGTCATCCACGCAGGCAAAAAATGCTTTGGTGTATCTGCGCTACAGCTTTACTAGGACCCCTTCGATAGAGACAAGAAGTGCACAATCTGATCAGATGATCGAGGGTAAAAGACACCCCCTGACCATGTTAGAGAAATGTCTAATCAAATAAACAATTCTCCAGAAATAAGGATAAATTTGACCAAGCGTCACTCGTTATTGATGGAAAAAATCGAGGATCACCAGGTCTATCTGTGGAGAATAAGAAACTACGGAACCTAAGGTAAAATGGTACGTATATATGCGAGGAAACCAGAATTATGTGTAATTATGCTTTCTTACGATGAAGGGATTTCCACTTGCACCGCCTTCCCAACGGCAATCTATCTTTACCTTCTTTACGTCTATCACTAAACTTATGTACCGAGACATGGGCTCAAATCGGCCAGGTACCGAAGGAGGTTTATCAATCTTGAGATAGGAGGATGTCTCAAAGGGCCCAGGAATGCACTCCTCAATATGGGAAGGTGCTTTAGTTTTTCTCTTAGACGAGCGTGAAAAGGGGCTTCCTATTTTTGAGGGGCCGTTGTAGATGTTTTGTCCATGGTTTTAACAAAGTTTCAAAGTAAGATGTTGAGGAAGTGAACACAAAAGAGGGATGAAGACATGAAACTGTTGGAAAAGATATGAAGGTTTGAAGATGTTGTAAAAGTTTGAAAGATGGAGAATTGAAGTATTTATAAAAGTCATCTAAGTGTATTGGAGGAGTCGTAAGGGCGATCAATAGCGGTTCGAAGGATTTTCGAGAACCGTGCTGACAAAGACCTCTATGCAACCTTTTTTGTCACATCATTTAATGATCTCACGTGGCTGTCGTCATAATGAGGATATCGAATAGGCAAGAATTCAAGACCGTTTATTATGATTTCATTCTAAGAAACACGGGGACTATTTGTGTATGGCCAAAATCGGAAAGTACGATTTTAGGGCCACTTTGGCATTCCGCGCCTTACCTTAAGAAGCTCGGAGCAGAGTTCAATGTTTGAACCCGAGGTACATCCCTCGAGGTAACATATCGAAGGTTTCCTATGCTCGACCTCGGGGCAGTACAAATCAATGGCCTTTATGGAAAGGCGGGAAATTCCCAAGGGCACGTGGTTAGAGCTGACCAAGTCTGCAAGAATAGTACAAGTCCGTACTGAGCCATTGAATAGTTGTACCAATAGCAATACCTTATCATAATTATATATGTACTATGTTGGGATTCCCCCCTCCTATATATCAGGGACCCTTGTCATTTGCTAACATAGATGAATATTGAATACAACAAGAACATTCTCTGCTTTCTAGTCTAAACGTGCTCAAACATTATTCCACTGATTTATTGTCTTCCATTTATTGTGTTCCTGAATTGTTCTTCATTTGTTGCTCACCATTTAACATTAAAAGCCATCCTCGATGCCCCTAATATTGTAACTCCTTCATCGACTTCTCGTTACCGAGCATAACAATTCAACCTCGAGGCCCACTTTCAGCAAGCCCGAGGCCAAGCCTAGTAACAACATTGGTTTGCATATCACCACTTTCCTTTACTCTTATCTTACTTTTCTCACTCACACATAGCATATATTGCCTAACAACTAATACTAAAATAAATCACACATTTTGTTGAACAAAAAAATCAAATATAATTGTTATTACCATTTTCAAGGTAAACAAGAGCCATTCCCGGTCGACTTCATGATAGCATCGGGCCTCCAGGAAGTCATGGGTCCTATGCTACGGTTCATGAATTATACGAATCAGTCCGGTTAACTTCCAACATATCTGACCACATTCCAAGCAGGAGGGGGAGCATAGACCCTTACCTATCAGGATCTTGGGAGTGCAGTCGCAGTGTATCATACCCCGAGCACTCTTATTGTGGGCAGAGCCTATCCTATAGCAGCAAATGTACCTGAGCCTAGACTAGTTATGACCGGTGAGCTGCGTAAGCTTTTGGACAGATGGACTAGGCTTCACCCGACGATCTTAAGGGGTGAGCGACATCAGGATCATCAGGACTTTATCGACATATTCAGTACCCCCACCTCTCGAGGTGCTCCAGCGAGGCCCCATTTTAGTGATATACCAGAGAGTTCCTATCGCCCGCCAGCTATTCATGGTTCTTCCAACGGGTATTCCGGTCATTATGGTCCTTCCCGTGCTTACTTCAGTGCCATGATAGAGAATTCATATCTCCCACAAGCTATACACGGTTCTTTCGATGGGTATTCACGCCATCAAGGTCGGACTTCGGGGCAGAAGGTCACCGCGTCGAGAGGTTGTTTTGAGTTCGAAGATCTTTGTCATGTGTTCTGATATTGGCCCATGCCTTGGGGCAAGGTAGTGCAGCGAGCCCATGATTAGAGCTCCAGCAGCCACACCAGTTGTCCGGCAGCCAAGAGACGGAGGGAAAGTAGGTAGAGGTCGTCCTAGAGGTGGAGGACAGGCAGGCGGAAGCCAGTCAGATTTTATGTTTTGCTAGACCAGATACAGTGGCCTAAGATGCCTTGATCACATATGTTATCTCTATTTGCAGTAAGGATGCTTCAGTACTTTTTGATCCAGGATCTACCTATTCATATGTGTCATCCCTTTCTGCTCATTTGATGGATATCCCTCGTGAGTCTTTGGGTACTCTTGTTTATCTGTCCACTCATGTGGGTGATTATGTTATCGTGGATTAGATCTATCGGTCATGTATTGTTACATTATGTGGATATAAGACTAGGGGGGATCTTCCATTGTTTAATATAACTAACTTTGAGGTCATCTTAGGCATGGACTAGCTATCTCCATATCACTCCATCCTTGATTGTCATGCCAAGATTATTACCTTAGCAATGCCAGAGTTGCCGAGGTTGGAGTGGAAGGGTTCATCTGTCAGTACATCTAGTGGGGTCATATCTCTTATGAAGGCTCAACACATGGTCAAGAAGGGTTGTTTGGCTTATCTAGCATATGTTCAGGATACTACCGCAAAGTCTCTGACGATTGATTTAGTGCCAATAGTCCGGGAGTTCGCCGATAAGTTTCCTTATGACATTCCCCAGGCATGCCACTAGATCTTGATATCGATTTCTGTATTGACTTGGCTCCTGGCACTTAGCCTATATCTATCCCACCATACCGTATGGCTTCAAATGAATTGAAAGAGTTGAAGGAACAACTTGACGAGTTGCTAACAAAGGGGTTCTTAAGGATGAGTGTATCGCATTGGGGTGCACCAGTATAATTTGTGAGGAAGCAAGATGGGACTATGTGGAGGTGCATTGATTACAACAAGTTGAACAAACTCACAAGTAAGAACAAATACTCGTTGCAACTTATTGATGATTTGTTTGACCAGTTGCAGGGTGCTAGGGCATTTTCTAAGATTGACTTGAGATCGGGGTACCATCAGTTGAAGATTCGGAATTCAGATGTTCCGAAGACTGCTTTCCGTACTAGATATGGCTATTATGAGTTTCTAGTGATGTCTTTCGGCTTGACTAATGCCCCCGCAACATTTATGTATTTGATGAACAGCGTGTTAAGACCTTATATTTATTCCTCTTTTATATTCTTCATTGATGATATTTTGATTTAGTCATGTAGCATGGACGAGCCCGAGCAGCATTTGAGAGTGGTGCTTCAGACCTTGCGGGAACATAAGTTGTATGCTAACTATCAATTTTGGTTATAATCTGTGGCATTCTTGGGGCATGTGGTATCAGGCAAGGGTATTAAGGTGGATCCCAAGAAGATTGAGGCAGTTCATTGTTGGCTTCGTCCCACTTCGGCGACCGAGATCAGGAGCTTCTTGGGTTAGCAGGTTATTATCGTCGGTTCGTGGAGGGCCTCTCATCCATTGCAGCACCTTTGACTAGGTTGACCCAGAAGGGTGCTTAGTTTCTTTTGTCCAGTGATTGTAAGGCGAGTTTCCATAAGTTTAATATTGCTTTGACCATAACACCAGTCCTTGTGTTGCCTTCCGGTTCGGGGATGTATACTATTTATTGTGACACTTCACGCATTGTCTTGGGTTGTGTATTGATGCAGGAGGGGCGAGTTATTTCATATTATTCACGTCAGTTAAAGCCCCATGAGAAGAATTATCCTGTGCATGATTTGGAGTTGGCTGCGATTGTTCATGCTCTTAAGATCTTGAGGTATTATCTATAAGTGTCCTATGAGGTTTACACTGATCATTGCAGTTTGCAGGATTTGTTCAAGAAGAGGGATCTCAATTTGAGGCAGCGTAGATGGCTAGAGTTACTGAAGGGTTATGACATGACCATTCTTTATAATTCGTGCAAGGAAAATGTAATCGTGGATGCCTTGAGTAGGAAGGCAGAGAGTATGGATAGTTTGCCATTCATTTCAGCAGAGGAGAGGCCACCAGCCTTGGATATTCAATCTTTGGATAACAAACTTGTGAGGTTGGATATTCGAGAGCCCATTCAAGTACTTGCTTGCGTCGTTGCTCAGTATTCACTATTGGAGTAGATTAAGGCTCGATAGTTTGATGATCCGCACCTGTTGGTTCTCGGAGAGACGATACTACAAGGTACTGCTGTCACGACCCAAAACCGGTTCAGGTTGTGATGGCACCTAACGGCGAGGTTAGGAAAGACAACGTAAAACTATAATAATAAAAGTGAGGAATATAATCAACGGTATGGGGTAAGGCCGTAGAAACAAGCTGAGCCACATCTAGGCCCAATATATACAACCCCAAATTACCAACATAACTACAACAAGTGTGCCAGGACTTGTGTCACAGTGTCAACAGGCGGCTACATAAATACAGCAACTGAAATATTTATACAAAAATACAAGCCGCAGTCTGAAACAAAAGACTGAGCAAAATGAAACTAGAAGGCTCCAGAGGTGCGATAGGGATGACGCCAAGAAGACAGCTCACCGTATGGGGCGACACCGCGATCAATACCTATCAGCAGACGGACAGACTTCAACACCTGCACAATCAAGTGCAGAAAAAGAAAGAAAGTGCAGCATGAGTACATATAATCAAATATGTACCCAGTGAGTATCCCGTCTAAACTCGTAAAGAGTAGTGACGAGAGGTAGAATACATACTCACTAAGGTCCAGTACATAAATAAATAAATAAGGTACATGCTGAGCAATAAATCATGTGAGGAGGTACTTCAAGTATAATGACATGTAATCAACAAACAAGTAACTGACCTCAAACTTAACCTTCCTTAGTAAGTTGATCGTATGTTTCACTTGTTTTCTTTCATTAACTGAAATGTCTTATCTTTATTCTCAATTGTTCATTTTCCAGTACTCAGTATTGTTTCTCAACTCACCCTCGTACGATCCCAACTCAATGCAAATGCTGATGAATACAAATGTGTATATATATATATATCCGATACGGACAAGACTATCGGCCGAAGTCATAAGGGTGGGTCATAAGGACTGACTCGGTCATAAAGCTCCACACGCTCGCGAATTATACCTGCAACTCATGCGCTGACTCGATAAAAAAATCTCCACGATCGCGAATCATCCATGCGACTCGAGGGCAAATATCTCTCCCTACTCGCAAATCATTCATGCGACTCAGGGGCAAATGACATATATATATATATAATCTCCCGATCACGAATCATACCTGTGACTCGGAGCCAATGATGCAAAGTAAAACTCTCCCCGATCACGAATCATGCATGTGACTCGGGGCCCAAAGAAAATATAAGTTCTCCCCGATCACGAATCATACCTGTGACTCGGGGGCCGATGAAATTAGTAGTATAATTCTCCCCGATCATGAATCAAACCTGTGACTCAAGGGCTAGTAAAGTAAGTGTGATCTCTCCCTGATCACGTATCAAACCTGTGACTCAGGGGCTGGAAAAAATATGAGTATAATCCCTTCCTGATCACGAATCAAACCTGTGACTCAGGGGCAATGAAAATATAAGTTCTCCCCGATCACGAATCATACCTGTGACTCGGGGGCCATGAATGCATGAATGCGTATATATGACTGCATGAATGCATATATATATGTGTATATTTAGACACCGTGGTACCGACTCGCCCACTCTCAACGGGATCGGATACTCACATCTCACTTGATAGCCAAAGTTGGGATTTTATCATATTATCCACTTTGCTCATAATATCACCATGATGGAACAATTCAAGTATAGGAAGGAATTTCAACCACCTTCGTTTAGCTGAACAACTCATTATTAAGACTTATCTCATTTACTCATTTCTCTTTATCAATTACATCAGGAGTAACACAATTACCAATTGATGAAGTTCAAAATTCTTATCTGAATATTATGTACATTGAATTCGCAGCTATCATAGCTCAATTTCATCATATATCAGTAATAACTCGTACAAAACATCAGATAATATCAAACAAACAATTAGAACATGCTCGTAGGTCCTACGGCTACCCAACATACAATATAGTCACGTGGTGCGTACGTAGCCCCCTCAACAAGCA
>MDKH01119303.1:0-10257 GCA_005239495.1 Nicotiana undulata | reverse complement strand
AATTCTAGAAGTTTCTTGGGTTGTTACACCCAAGATTCTTCAATTGAGATTCCTATACTACCCGTTAATATCCATAGAATTACTTCTTTTAGTAACTAAGGTTAAGGTTAATAGTTTATTTATCAATTTCAGCTAGTTTATCTTAATTGAGGGATTAACTCAATAGTTAACCTTAATAAAGCTGAACTTAGACTAACTTTTGGCTTAATATGTAATTAGCTTAATCGTTTGTTTAAATTAGGAATTAGATTGATCCAAGTGATTCAAGAAGTTGTGTTATTAGACTTAGTTAATGACCTACACTATGACTTATCTTAATTGTCAACTTAGCTTAAGTAGTCGAGTGTAATTAACTTCTAGTTAATTTACTCATAATTATTTGATCAATTAATCTTAGGTGACTGACTAACACTAGATCAGGTCAATTTGTATGTGAACCTTAGGTTAGTTAGCTTAGGCAATCACTATTTTAGATACACCTAACATATACATAATTAAGGCTAGGGTAGCAATTAAGTGAAAATCATAATAGAACAGAATCAGACCTTAAACAAGTATCTGGACTCAATTAAGTCATACAAATCAATAAATTATCCTGAATTCAATAAGCTAGCCTATTTAACTAATAACTGGGTTGAACAGTAAATTAGGGGGCTACAATTAACAATCAATTTCAGGATATAAGTAATTCAATGAAACATGTAAAACCCTAATCAAGACCCGAATTTAGGGAATCAACACTAAACTAAGGAGCAGTAAATACACAGGAAAAATGATACCTAAGTCAATCGATTCACCTAATCAGTATTTGACGAAGACAACATGAACCTAAAATATTTACCACACAATCATAATATGCATGACAACAGATTTAGAAGCTAAACTAATCAGGAAGAAAAATAGGAAAATAGTAGAAGAAAACAGTGACATATTAAAAAAAACATAGACGAAAACAGTGACACATATAGGATTTCATTTTGAAAAAATAAAGAAAAGACACAAAGGGAAAGAGGGGTGTACCAGTGAGAATAGTTTAAACGGATTCTGGTGACTTGCCGAAATTTTGGCCGGACTCCGGCGGGCTTGGAAATGGTCTGAACCCGCATGAATCGATAGCTCTCGTCAAGAGCTATCGACTCATGCAGGAATGAGCCATTGGGGCCTTTGAATCAGCATGCAAACAAATTCTAGGGTTTCTGAGTTTTAGATCTGAAATTGAAGGTTTTTGGGTGGTTTTCTGAAGAAACTAACGTTAGGAGGTGGTTGAGGGGATGAAGGGGATTAACTGGCAAAAATTTGGGGTTGTTTGGTTGAGCTCCTCCGTCGGTGGAGATTTCCGGCCGGCGGAGCAGGTTGGGGATGCGGAGGACGCCGGTGAGATGAGAGACAGACGAGAGAGAGACGATGTGGGGGGTGTTAGACTTTGGGTGAACTGAGGGGGTAGGGGTGTTTGGACAATTAAATATTAAATGGTTGATGAGTTCCCAGTTGTTAGATCAAAATAGATCAACGACTGAGATCATTCCACTAATCAAAATGGTGTCGTTTGAAGGGGTAACGGGTTGGCCGGGTAATGGGCAATTGGGCAATTGGGCTGGATACTTAGGTGTGTATAGAGAAATAGTTTGGGCCTGGGTAGGCTTAGCCCAGGTCCAGTTTTAATACTCTTATAACCAATTATTAACTCCAATTAAGTTTAAACTTGACAAAAAATATAATAATTAACTCTAACTTTATTTTTGTCTAATTTAAAGGAAAAATTAATAAATGGGGGATTAAAAAGAGAAATTATGAATTAGCATTTGCAATTTTTGAAGAACAAATTTGTAATTTTTCAAATGATTGAGTTTAGTTAAATTATGGTTATGCAATGCAAAATTAATTCACAAATAGCACCGAAATTCAATAAAATTTTATAAAACTAATTAATATATTGAATTTTGTAGGAATATATGGCAGGTAAAAAATCACATGCTCACACCTCCTAGAGCCACAGTAGTGTTAGAAGCTTGTGACTTTTTGTGACAACCCGAGTCTTTGGGATTAATATTTTGTACATGCCGAGCGGCATCGTTTGTGTTGTTCAGATTATGGGCTTTTACATTTCTTATATATTTTGTGGTCTAGTTAAGATTATCCTCAAAATTAGGTTTACCTAGTCGTAGAGACTAGGTACCGTCACGATACCTTTCGGATGGTAAATTGGGTCGTAACAATAAGTTTATTAAAATACCCTAAATTATTTAATATTTAATTTATCAAGAACTATACAGCTAATTCAAGATATAATTAGACTTGGAATTAAAAATCAAAGTAGCAGAAAGAATGAAACAAAAGGAAGGCAAAACTTATACCTGACGTTGGAGTTGGAAGAGATCAGAAGGAAAAAAGAGACGAAACGTATGTTATAGGTTGGAGTTAAAATTTAATTTAAAAATTAAAAATAAAGCGTAAACTAGAATTATAAAGTAATAAGCTAGACATAATTAGATAGAAAAACAGGAAGCAATCCCCACCAAATCAGTTTTTTCAAAAAATGAGACTTTTCATTGTTTCAAAATAATGAATTTAACAATACAATACAACCAATTTTAACTAAACAATTAAAATAAATATTATTTTGGGATAATAATACAATACGACACAATGAGTAACAACTATCCAAACAAGTTGTTAGTTATCTTGTAATCTCTTTTCATAAATTAATATTCGTATGACTTTATGCCAATGAACTTTTATAGGAAAATCATAATAAGTCAATATTTAAGAAAAAAATTCAGAATTTTAGCAGGAGTAAGCAATTATAAAACTGACAGCATTATAATCAATTAATGGATTTCTCAGTCCTTATCATTTTACGTTGCTTATTTTTTGTGGAAGTCCTAAAAATGCTGAAAGGCAATTAATGTGAAGTTACTCCGTTTAGTTGTATAAATATTATTTAATATTATACTATTTTTATATTATATACAACGTATATAACTGATATATACATCTGCATAGAAAAAACTGATATATACATATATAAAACTATTTGGATATGCATAGTGATATATGATGTTGTTTGCAACAAATTATATGTGATACAAAAATAAATTGCAACCACAATATAAATATAGAGAAACATAATTTTATTGATAAATTGATGCGGGTACAATTCTATTTGTTCTCTTGATTCTTCTCTCCTGATTATCTCCGTGGTTCGAGGGATGGAGCAACGTATTTCTCGAACGTAGGATGATGCGGGCTTTCATGGATTTATTTGATATCCATGAAGTATGTTGTGGATCTTCTTGAGTTATTTGATTATCAAGAATTATCCGGCCACTTCTTGATCTCTTTGTGAATATCCCGTGAGTTTATGGGATTTTCGAGATGATCTCCATTTTTTGAGATATCTCTTCAAAGTGAATATGTGATCCTTTTTATAGGTGTGTGTTAGGGTTTTGGGTAGAGTAACCTCAAAGAAGCTCTGATAGACTCCTATGATTTCAAGAGTCTTGTAGTATCTTGAATTTAGGATTTAACTTTATCCTTTAAAATTTCGACGTCTACAGATGCCCCCTACTTCAAGGTTTGTCGGGGTGTAGGCTTGCCGAAACTTAAAGACGAGACTTGAAGTACTAGACTATCGCAACAAATGATTTTGAAACTTGGAGTTTTCGATTTACAGGAGGAAGAGATGAAGGGCAGGATTGGTACCACCGGGCGTGCCAACTTGTTCAAGAAATTGCGGGTTACAACTTTGTTTACCCCTTGATTCTTCCTCCAAATTATTTTCCGTGATTCGAGCAGCGTATTTCTCGAACGTAGGATGATGTGGGCTTTTATGGATTTATTTGATATCCATGAAGTATGTTGTGGATCTCCTTGAGTTATTTTATTATCAAGAATTATCCGGCCACTTCTTGATCTCTTTGTGAATATCCCGTGAGTTTATGGGATTTTCGAGATGATCTCCATTTTTTGAGATATCTCTTCAAAGTGAATATGTGATCTTTTTTATAGGTATGCGTTAGGGTTTAGGGTAGAGTAACCTCGAAGAAACTCTGATAACTCTTATGATTTCAAGAATCCTGTAGTATTTTGAATTTATGATTTAACTTTATCCTTTAAAATTTCGATGTCTACAGATGTATTTTGGGCATAATATATATATATATATATGCGCGCGCACACGCGTATACAATATGCTAATATAGTAAAAAAAACTGCCATTTTTTGAATAATTAAGAAATGATATTATTTTCTTAAATATGTATTTAGAAATGCTCATTCGTGTAATTTTACCAAAAAACTTAGCCACAAAAATGTCCACACAATTGTCATCTTGTATTAGTACTAGATGAGAATTGCCCGTGCAGAGCACGGGCCTAACATTATTGATTTGAATTAGATTTTAAGCTACTTTATACCTTGATTTAATAATATTTCTACGTATGACATGCTTTATTTATTTATATGTACAACTACGTGAGCTCTCTTAATCATGGTAAAAACAATCTTTAAACTTTTGGTTCCTTGTTTGATCATGAATGACTAATTTGACACGATAATTACATGCTCAAACCGTAATTATACTATGAATATCATTATCTAATGATGATTTAGTATTCATTTGGAATCCAACTGGGATGATCAAAGAAGCAGTCGGAAGTAACCAATGGACAAAAAAATAAGTGAATCCTTATTTTATTATCAAGTTACACAATCAAAAGAGTTGGTGCATCACATATCAAATAATACCTAACAATATTGACTTTCCTTGCTATTCTTTTCCTCAAATCTTAGGAGTTTGAACTTTCACGCTGCTTGAACTAAGGAGAACTACCATCTGAATGTGCTCGTGGATCCACCTCAACACCACTTCCAAGTTGGCATTGATATATTACTTATTTCCATATGTATATGGTCTAATTGTTAACCAAAAAATAAAAGATAATTTAATAAACAAGTGGAGCATAAACCTTTGTATTTAAAATTAGAAAACAATTCTCTCTTCAAGAACTGAATTTTTTCAATTTCTGATTTTGTTTAACATAAGTGGAGCCATTAGAATTAAACGAGCAATTGTTCATTAAAAAATATTTAAAAAGATATTAAACACAAATGGAGAATTTTTTAGAACAAATCTTTTCCAACACTATGAGCCATCACAAAAAAATTTGTTTCATATAAATGACCCATTTAAATAGTAGTAACGAATAACCGCTAAAAATAAAGAGAAAAAAAATATAATCGGTACACTAAAATAAACAAATAGGAAAAAATAATGGCAAACTTACCGGCTACAAGGGCGAAGCTAACCGAGAGAAGGGCACAAATCTGTCTTCTTTTTGAAGAATAATTCTGTAACGATAAAAGAAAAGATTGGAGTTATGTGAGGATGATAATTGAAAAACCTTCACATCAGTCGTGAAACTGGAAAGAGAATTAGACAGATTAATAATGACATCAATAATAATTTTCAGTCGTGAAATTCAGAAGACTGAAGAGAATTGAAAGCAATAAGGGAAAAATTGATAATAAAACCGACCTGAAATATGAAGAGAACTCGCAATAGGAAGAGTGACGATGTTTTTTCATCCTTGGAACAAAAGAGACAAAAGTTGATTCTTCTAGAATTCTATTGGAGTACAGGAAAATATTTTTATGAACAAGTAAAATGTCAATCTTGCCCTTGGTCAACCACACTTCCTTTTTTATATAATAAAAAAACCAAAAAGTCTTTAATGAGATGAATATTGGGGCGGTCTCTTAAATGAATGGATCTTGAGTTCTTATTGTAAAGTCGATTATTAGAATTCTAATCCAGTTCAAAGGCTCTTAAAACAAAACAAAAACAAAGAGTTTTGAGAGTCCATAGCAAATCAAAAAATTACGCTGGGTGAACCATTTTAGGACTGTAGTTTGAATTTTAACGCCGATAGGAAAAGCCGTAAAAAAATAGTATTTTGATGGCAATTACAAGAATTTTCCCATATGAAAATTTCCGGCTATTACCATATTTTGTGGTAAATACTAGCGATCACCATATGAAGTTTTTTGGAGATTGCCATGTTTTATAGTAAATCCCGGTACTCACCATAAACCAAGAGAGAAAATATATTTTAACTTGTTTTTCTTCTCTCTTTTTTTGGTTGGATTGAACGAATGGGCATTGATTGAAATTGGTTGAAAATACCTAACGAGGCTATATAAAAAATTTGAGCAAGATTAGAATTGAATTAGACTGATTTCAGGTAAAAAATTAGACCTAAAAATCCAATTGCGACATGTGTATATCACGTTGTATATCTTGTACATCAGTGTATAACCAGACAAGTTTTTAAGGATATATGTGTATATCTGTTTTGTATATCGTGTATACAACATAATTTTTTTATGGACGCCCGTGTATATCACATTGTATATATAACACATATTTTCATGGATATACACAAGTACACATGATATACATTAGATATCACTTATGTGCATGCAGATATACACGAGATACAATAGGGGATACACGTATGGAGTCGTCTTGAACTTGAGTTTTCAACCTAAAATGTGATATAAAAAAATAATTTTAATATATTTTATCGATATGCATATTATTAATATGTTATACACGATGACATACAAATAATATATCTAATTCTCATTTTGTATATTAATATATCTCTAGCAAATATATTAGTGTATATCCACAAGAAACTATGTGTTATACACTGAAATATACAAAGAAAAAAAAATATCTTTTATTTACATTTTGATATACAAAAATAATTTATATACATTTTGATATACGCTAAGAATAAAATAAACTTATAATATATATTTTCTATACACATTATTTGATGTGTTATACACTGTGATATATAAATAATACAAGTATTTTTGTTATGATATACATTGATATAGAGATAAAAATAAATTTTAAATAATTCTATTTATCATTTTATATTTTAGATAATAAAGAAGGAAAATAAAATTTTAATATATAAAAAAGAAAAAAAATAAAGTTTTGATATACACTTTGATATACACATTATTGTTGTCATATACATTATGTGCTATTTGGTGCTAATATCTATAACTAGAGCTATTTTCTGCTAATTGTGTGAGTACATTATCACACGGGTGAAAATCATTTACCCTTCCCAACTTTGTGTTAAAAATCAAACTCCCCCCTCAACTTTGAACAATAATCGTTCTCCCCCATTTATCCTACACAATACCTTTTTTGCCCTTGAATTTTCAATTTCCTTCTCAATTCAATACTTTTTTATTATATAATTTTTTTTATGGTTTTAGCTATAACTTAAATTATGTAATATCTATTATAAATAATAATTTGATTTTATAAAATTATAAGTAGAATAAGTAATCATAGTCAATTAAAATTACTTTATCTTTATGATTGTTATTTTAATGTAATGCATATTAAATATATATTTAAGTTATATTTTTTTACCGACAGAGCTAGAAATTCATATAAGAGGATTGAAAAATACCCAATTTTTTATTTTATTTCGGATTGAACTTGTGAGCTAAGATAACTTGGGGTGTTTTTCAATTCTCTTATATGAAAAACTCGGATTGAACTTGTCAGCTAAAAAAATTAAAATTTGTGAGCTAAGAGAATATAGTTCATTAAATATATGAATTAAAATTTGCGAGCTAAGAGAATAGAGTTCATTAAAAATATGAATTAAAATTTTCAATCCTCTTATATGAATTTCTAGCTCTGTCGCTAAAAAAATATAACTTAAATATATATTTAATATGCATTACATTAAACTAACAATCATAAAGATAAAGTATGTTTAATTGACTCTGATTACTTATTCTATTTATAATTTTAATGAAATAAAATTACAATTTATAATAAATATTACATAATTTAAGTTATAGCTAAAACCATAAAAAAAATCATATAATAAAAAAGTATTGAATTGAGGAGGAAATTGAAAATTCAAGGAAAAAAAAGGTATTGTGTAGGATAAAGGGGGGAGAACGATTATTGTTCAAAGTTGAGGGGAGAGTTTGATTTCTAACACAAAGTTGGGGAGGGTAAATGATTTTCACCCTTATCACACCATGTTAAAACCACCATATTGCTAACTTAAGAAATGTTTCATACTTACGCAGATGAACGTGATTTCAGTAAGCCCATAATCATGGAGGCTCATCGTAGACCGGCCCATAACAAATTCTACGTAAACTAAGGGCAAGTGCACAAATAGTCATTCTTAGGGATGTTATTTAAAGATTAGCCAATACTTATTTTGTCATGAATATTTATACTAAAGATCTTAACTTCAGAACGATTCAGGACATTTTTTGTCCTGACAATTTGAACTGAAAAAACTAAAATTTCAGGATGTACTGGCTAATTCCAAATAGCAGTCCTTTAGATTGCAGGCTGAAGGTTATCATTGGGAAATTAATCGCATGGCCCTCTAATGTGAATTTTATTCCACTGACACTAACACGCTTGTAATATTCGTTCCTCTTGATATTGAAAACATTGTAAATCAAGTGAAAGAGGGAAAAATTTATTAGGGCTCCATTTTCAGAGAAGAGAGAAAAATATCGCATGGCCCTCTAATGTGAATTTTATTCCACTGACACTAACACGCTTGTAATATTCGTTCCTCTTGATATTGAAAACATTGTAAATCAAGTGAAAGAGGGAAAAATTTATTAGGGCTCCATTTTCAGAGAAGAGAGAAAAATAGGTCTGCCATTACAAGACCAAGAAGAAAATGACCCGATCGTTCTTTCTAGAACTTTATCCCCATATTTATACAATAGAAAATTGGATTCCGTGCAATGTGTAAAGCTGCCTGATTATCACAAAACATAGAAAAAGGAAGAGACACAAATATACCAAGATCAGTGAGCAACTTAGAGAGCCAAGTTAATTCAGCAACCACCTTACTAAGGGCCCTATACTCAGCTTCAGCAGATGACAATGTGTCACGACCCGAAATCCCACCTTTCAGGCCGTGACTGCGTCTAACGTTGAACCCGCTAGACCAGCCAACATATACAATATTTTTGCCTTAATAACACAACGTAACAATATTTAAAACTATTAACCTTCAAACATTTATTGAAATAACTCGAATTCATTAATGTCCAATCTTTTCCGAAAACATCCCACACCATTAACTTTCGAATTTTTACTGAACATCCCAAATCACTTCAAACGTTTCACAGCAGAAAAATAATAATATTACCTCAAAAACTCATAATGAAATGATAAGACAACAACAACGAACAATCCCAAAACCGGGGTGTCACAACCTCACGAACTAACTAAACTGAGTGCTAAATACAAAGTCTGAAAGAAAATATATAATTGTCTTGGAACTAGAAGAGAAAGGCAAGACAATGAGGAATTACAGGTGTAGGAGAGACACCAAGGCCCACGAACGCCAGCGGGTATACCTTGAAACTCTGGGTGGACTGAAGGATATTCCCTCTAACGATGTCCGCTGGGTTCGGCTGCGGGATCTGCACAACATAAAGAAGTGCAGGTGTAGCATCAGTACAACCGACCCCATGTACTGAGTAAGTGTCGCGCCTAACCTTGGCCGAAGTAGTGACGAGGCTAGACTTAGCAACGATGTACACCTGTCCTATTCTACAACATATAACCCAGATAGCAAAGCAAGAATTAAACAGACAAATTAGGGGAAACGGGAGCAGTTAAGGGGGGGGGGAGGTCACCAGTGAGATATGACAGTATATTGATCATACGAAAACAAATAAGAAGCAGTTTAACAGAAAGTACCAAGCAAAGACAAGTTCAAATGCCAGGAATGTAATTAATGGCACGGCATCACCCTTCGTGCTTTTACTCTCTTCCTCACTATGCAAAACATGGTATAATCAATGTAAAACAATCGGCACGGCATGTCCCCTCGTGCGATAAACAATAACGATCAACACGACATGTCCCCTCGTGTGATAAATAACAAACAATCGGCACGGCATGTCCCATCGTGCGATAAACAAAAAACGATCAACACGACATGTCCCCTCGTGTGATAAATAACAACAATCGACACGACATGTCCCCTCGTGCGATAAACAATAAACGATCAACACGGCATGTCCCCTCGTGTGATAAATAACAAACAATCGACACGGCATGTCCCCTCGTGCGATAAAATTAAACGATCAACACGGTATGTCCCGTCGTGTGATAAATAACAAACAATCGGCACGACATCACCCTTCGTGCTTTACACTCTTCCTCAC
>ML283851.1:122713-136438 GCA_005239495.1 Nicotiana undulata | reverse complement strand
AAGGTGTTAGAGGCCGGTTTCTACTGGCCAACAATTTTCAAGGATGCCCACCAGTGGGTAAAATGATGCAATGAATGCCAAAGAACGGGAAACATATCCCGTCGTCATGAGATGCCTATAAAGCCAATGCAGGAAGTTGAGGTGTTCGATGTCTGGGGGATCGATTTCATGGGTCCTTTTGTCATGTCTTACGGAAATAAGTTTATACTTGTTGCTGTGGACTAAATGTCCAAATGGGTGGAAGCTGCAGCATTCCCCACCAATGATTCGAGAGTGGTGGTTGGATTTTTAAAGAAGAATATTTTCACCCGGTTTGGAATTCCGAGAGCTATTATCAGTGATGGGGGCACGCACTTCTGGAACCGGGTCTTTGAAAAGTTGCTGGCTAAATATGATGTGCGCTATCACCCCCAAACAAGCGGGCAGGTAGAGGTCTCTAACCGAGAGATCAAGAGTGTGCTCACAAAAATTGTAAACGCCACAAGAACGGATTGGGCGAAAAAGCTTGACGATGCACTCTGGGCCTACAGAACCGCATTCAAAACACCCATCGGTATGTCCCCATACAAGTTGGTATTTGGGAAGGCCTGCCACTTGCCTGTGGAGCTTGAACATCGAGCTTGGTGGGCCTTAAAGCAATTGAACATGGACCTCGATGCTGTTGGGGAAAATAGACTGACAGAGCTGCATGAGCTGGAAGAATTCAGATATCACGCTTTTGAAAGTACGAAGCTATACAAGGAAAGAATTAAAACGATACATGACAAGCACATTGTGGACAGACATTTCAAACCGGGAGACAAGGTATTATTGTACAATTCAAGGTTAAGACTGTTTCTTGGTAAGCTTAGGTCCTGATGGTCTGGGCCGTACTGTGTTAAAGAAGTGTTCCCATCTGAGGTTGTGGAGATTACAAGTGAAAATGGCACCAACACCTTCAAGGTTAATGGTCAAAGACTGAAAATGTACGTGGGAATGGATGAAACGAAGGAGTTATCTATGGTGCAGCTCGATGAACCACAGAGGTTGAGTGATTCTTAAATGCACTCATTCTGCGTTGTGCCGCGGCATTAAATCAGACGCTTCGTGGGAGGCAACCCATTGATTGTTGTACCCGTCGTGTCGCGACGTTAAATCAAGCGCTTCTTGGGAGGCAACCCATGATAGTTGTNCAAAATCCTGGGCATAACACGAATATGGAAAAAAAAAAAAAAAAATGTTTGGCACCGCGCGCGCGGCGCGACCGCGGCCATACACCCTTGCAGGAGTTTGGTACCGCGCCCGTGGCGCGACCGCGGTGGGACCGCGGCCAAACACCCTTGCAGGAGTTTGGTGCCTCTATTTTCCTTCATCCCCAAGACCCCATTATCGACCTTCAAGTAAGTTTTCTTATTTATATATATATATATATATTTTTTCGCAATTTTTCCTTTGTAGTTAGTTATAGTATACCAAATCTTGGTTCTTGTTGTACATGGGTGTTCTCCACCAAGTTTTTGGGTGTATATGGTAGCTGGGTTGATTTGTGATGAATGGTGGGTGTATTACATGTTTGCAAATATTATTTTGTGGGGTGGGGTGGCTAATGTAGCATGGATGTTGCCGTATATATGACATTACTCTGTGTTGGTGACCCATGTGGGTAGTTTGTGGCCTTACTTGGTAGTTCTCACTCTTTTGAGGGCAAGTGTGGGGGTATTTTGTTGAAGCTTGACACCCATGTAGTAGTGTGGGGGCACATATTGTACGATTTTGCCATGGGTGCCCCACTGACTGTTGGTACTGGCCATATTTGGCGAAGTTGGGTGTTTGGTGACAGCAGGTGGGGAAGTCTGAGTACCCATCCAACTGTCACTTTGCTGGTGGTACCTGATTATTGTTCTGACTTCCTTGCAGGCACTATGGCCCGCTGGAAGCGCCGACACACGGCCAACACATATGCAGCACCGACTTGGGACGAATCACGTTTCCTATCGGAGGAGGCGGAGAGCCGGTTTCATGCGAAGGCTACAAAGAGATGTGTCCCTGAGGTAGCAGTTGATCGGGCAGCACTCCGGGTTGAAAACCCGGTATGTACGAGGAGATCAGACGAAGGGAAATGGAGTTCTTGTTTGAGGAGCCAGAACCGGCCAACATAATGGTCGTCCGGGAGTTCTATGCGAACTGCCCGGAACACATGTGTCGTTCTGTTATTGTTCGTGACAAAGTGGTGGAGGCCTCCATAGCAAAGATTCGTCATGTCCTGCAGCTGCCACAATTCACGGGCGACATTGATTACTACCATAACTCCTCCACGGTCGATTGGGCCACTCTCATTGAAACAATCTGCGTAGGGGGACAACCGATCTGGATTAAGGAGAACATCACACTCCATTCCAGTTCATTCACTTGGGAATCTAAATGCTGGTTCAACATAATTTGCAACAGATTTTTGCCCACTGGCAACACTTCGGATGTGAACAGCTTACGTGCATTGCTAGTCTGGTGTTTTGTCAACAAGCGGGACTTCGATGCGGCTAAAATTATTGGGGATGAAATGATCCTTCGGTCACCTCTGTTGACGAAAGGATTACTTCCCCTCACTTGTGACGCGCTTGTGCCAGCTGGCTAATGTCCCCACTAACCCTCTTGATGGTTGTTTGGGTCCCAGAGAACCTTTTCGAGCTTCTAAGATCACGGTCGGCAGAGATGTCACCGCACCCATCGAGCTTGATGCTGATGATGACAACTCCACCCCCATGGCACCCCCTCGGCGTTCCTACGATGGAGCTGGCCCCTCTCAGCGACCCCACGTTGGGGNCATGGACCCCAATTCCCTCTCCGACTCTGAGTGACCACGAGGGAAGTCTTCTTACCCCCTCTTTGCACTATCTTTATTCAATGTCATAGGGACATGCCATATCTTTCTGTGTGGGGTGGGAGATTTGCTTCATCGTTGTTGTATATATGCAATTAATTGATTTTTCATTTTTTGTTTTGGTCATGTGAATAGTTGGTTGTAATTACGTTAGACATCACTGACTTGGCTCGACGATGGACACTTGTCGACGGGTTTCTTGAGAGTCAACGTCGAAAAAAATAAAAAAAGACCAATTTTTTTTTTATTTCTCTTTATTTTATTTTGAGGTAGTGTAGCAACTCCCCCTTGGTTTTTCTTTTTACCACGGTTCTTTTCCAAGGGTCTATATTGAACCGGGTTAGGTAGATTTTATTTTTAGGACTATTAGAACTCTCTTGGGAAAAGATGGGTAAGGACAAGAATGCAGCATGCAGTGTACATACCTGCAAACAATCAAAACGTACTTGAGGGTGCAACGCCTAGGCTCACTTGTAAACTCTTAATCTTATGCCTTAATTTTGCACACTTCGTCTGACTTGAATGCTCAATTGAGTTTGTTGACAAACCAATTCGGAATGAGTTACATGCCAAGTGTGTGTGAGGTAGTTCATGTATTCTATGTCTGCATGTGATACCTAGAACTTGCTCTGTGTGTGTGCGAAGTGAAATAGAAGTTGTTTGGTTTTAGAGATGAGATAGGCATTTCTTTGGGAAGCCTGCATAGTATGTATCCACCTGTAAACAATATACCATAGTTAACCCCTTTGAGCCTATAGCTTGTTCCCTTATTAAGCTTATAACAGCCTTACTCCATATGTTTGAGTAGCTTGATTTTTCGAACCTTGTACCTCTTAGAAGCACTTGAATTGTTAAAGAGTATATAAAAGTCAAAGTGTGGGGTTGTAATATGGTGAGCAAAGGAAGATCAGGAAATATCTGAAAGGTGCAATGGTTAAAAAAAAATATTGGTCGTAAATACTGATTATAAGAAAGAGCCAGTGCACCTAGAAAAATGGGGGATGACTTATGAAAGAAAGTGTGGGAAAAAAAGTGGGCAGAACATGGAATTTGGGCCAAAACGTAAGGCTAATGTATTAAAAGTGCTTAGGGAGGTTAGTCACTATATCATAATATACCCTACCCGTCCCTTAGCCTACAATACAACCAAATGAAGCCCTATTGATCTTAGACTGAACAACTCGATTAGTAGAGCATGACACTACGAGCAAGCTTATGGTGTATCTGTGTGGCATGTGAATGTTCTTTCTTGAGAATGAGTGAATTCTTTCCATCTAAAGTTCCTTGATGTCTTTAATTTTATATGTGTGGGACTTCTCTCAAAAGTGTGATGCGAGGGCATGTAATTCAGGAGGAAAAGGCAAGTCTTCACTTCTATCTAGAGTTCTTAGAGTAAGCACAAGTGTGGCATGGCATTAAAGTCTTCACTTGAGGTGTGGCCGTTGCACTGCTTAGGGTGCTATTTTATAATGGCGGGTGTGACATAAAAAGGGTAATGCATTAGACGATTAGGCCTAAAAGTGTGGTTTAACTTGCTCAAGGACGAGCAAAACTTTAAGTGTGGGGTGTTGATAATAGGTAAATTTGACTATAATCAGGACCCTAAGGAACCACATTTTGTATCGTTTTAATGTAAATATTGATAACAACATGCTCTGATTAGTGCTTTCCATGCATTGCAGGTGAAATATCACAAGAAGAGGACGTTGGAACATTTTGGGAGCTAATTACTGAAAAAAGGAAGCCAATCAAATAATACCCACAAAGTGCACCAAATAGTAAGCAAAAGCAGAGCTGAATTACGCCTGCCGCGGTCCGGGCGCAGCCGCGGTGCAACCGCGGTAGGAAGCAGCCGCAAATTTAGAGAGCATGTTTGGCCGCGGTCCTGCCGTAACCACGGTGCGACCGCGGCAGGACGCATAAACTTCAAGGACTAAAGTGCAAAACAGGGGATTTTAAGCCCCAAACTCTATATAAACTTAAGGAATTCGCCCAAGAGAGGGAGAGAATCATTTTTTACAGTAGAAATCATCAAAAGCAAGGGCAAGAGGCAAGGAGGAACATTGGGCATCAATCTTTATTCTCCTCTTTTGTTCTTTTATCATTGACTATGAATTATTTTTGTTATTATTATGAGTAGCTAAATATTTTTATCTAAGGTTTTGGTGGAACCCGTTGAGGATAAACTTGTTGGCATGTTAATATAGTTTTGAGTTGGTTATTCATCTCTATTTGTTCAACTACGTTTTGATTGTAGTTAGTTGAAGGGCCCTCAACTAGCGGTTCCTATTTATTATGTATCTGCTTGAGAAAGAGTGCATATTTAGGTAGTTGTTGAACAACACCACTCCCGGAGTAGAGACGAAAGTCATAACCGAGGGTTTAGAGGTTAGGTTAGAGATAATATACCTCGGGTGCAATCTAAAGTGAACCGTAACGTAAATATAGCTAGTGTAGCTCGAGAGAGTGCATCTAGTAAATTGTCATAAATGCTTGAGAAATATTTACGATAACTGGAGAGTTCATGGTTGATAGAAACAATCAAATCAAAGTTATAGGAACATACAACTAGGAAAGAACCAACGGGGGAAACCATTGCCTTCGACTCTTTTCCAATTGTTTACAACTGCTTGTTAGTTACTCTTAGTTTTATAGATTTAGTTAGCTGTAGTAGTAATCGAAACCAACTGTTATTCATAAAGTTTGAGGAGGTTGACTAATAAGAATTTAGTATTTTAAAAACTTCTTTTGATACGTTAAGTCCCTGTGGGATCGACTCTGGGCATAATACCCCAGATTATATTTGCAACACCCGCGTAGTCTTTTATTAGACACAGTTGAGCGTGATTAGGTACGTTCCCCTCAGACCAATCAATATCAGAAATGAAGCGTCTCGGGATCAGATGATAAATTCGACCATTGGGAACCATTCAAACATCCACTGAATGTGGTCCTCGGTCAAATTTCCCAGTAACTCAACCCATCCCTCGGCATTTTGCGGCTGAGCAAACATGTCTGGAATATAGTTCATTCGCTTTGGGTGGTGGAAAGCGATATGGTCATCCCAGATTCTTTGATGGATGTCTTGTCGGTAGTCACCCTCAATACTTTTGAATTTCACAGGCCTTCATAGTCCGGGTGCGTCAAAGTTCCCTAAGGTCCTCGTGGGTCCCCGACCAATGCTTGCACCCAAACCTAATTGCCAAGACTTTTAAGCATGTGCAGTGTGGAAATACCAGCCTCAGTGTGTCAAAGTTCAGAGGGAACTCGAGGGGTTCCCTAAGCAATGCTCACACTGAGGGCATGGAAGCTAAGTCTCTAGGAATAGTGTGAAGTGCCAGAAATGAGTTGAAAAGAAAAGAAGAGTTTTGAAAGAGAGTTCATAGACCGGAGAGTTGGTTCGACAAAAAATAGTTTTTTGAAAAGAGATGAGTAAGTAACAGTCTTCACACAACATCAAAGATGCACAACCAAAACACACAGCATTATAACAAGTTCAGACATTACACGCATGGGTAATGGGGATGGGAACATGTAGAGCATTTAACTGTAAACAATCAAAATAGGAATGGTTCGGACATGATCAGAGACTGCTTACTCTAACATAGCCATAAACCAGTCATAAGGAGTCACATAGAGGGGGTCAAGGGATTGGGACACATCTATGAAAACAACTAATATATATGCCCAGAAACACACATGACAAGGGAGATAATAACATGCTGAGTGTACTCTAATTATAGGTTTCACAGAAGAACCATAAGTAGAAGAAGATTAAGAACAATAAGAACTGAAACAAGTAGAGTATCATGTAGTTGATGAGGCTTTGAATTTAAAATGGGATATACTAGTGTAAAGGAAAGCAAGCAGAATGAGAGAACGAGAGAAAGAGCACAATGGTTAGCCTTGGCTTGTAGCCGGCTAACAGTAGACAAGAACAAAAGACTAAAGTAATAGAGCATAGAGCTTTAGTGTGTGAGAGAGAGTTTTAACCACAAGTCTTGTGTCTGTCTTGTGTTTGTGAAAAGCTAGAACTTTTATAGTTGAAAAATGAGTAGCAAAATATGGTAAGAATCACAATAGCATGGTAATCAAAGAACTCAGAATCAATCATTCAGAAAATCAATGACACGATTCCTTTAAGTCAAGGGATTTCAACACTCAAACGGTAAGGAGTCAAATAAGTCCAAGAGGATCAATTCAGGACAAATAAGGAAAGAACCAAGTTGTTCAGTAATTGGCAAGAAGTTGGAATTAGTAAAAATAAGAGTCAAGCCAAGTCTTCCTTTAATTAAAGGAGAGATTTCAAAGACAAAGGGAAAAGTGGCAAATAAGGAAACAATTCACATAAGGAAATCATTCAAAATACCTTAAGTATAGCGTAAGTAATCAGGGCTAGGTACTTAGGGTTTAATTAAAGAAATAACAGTAACAATCAATTAATAGAGCAGTCGATCACATAATAAGGTAATAAAATAATTCGAAGTTGTAAAACAAAGGAAGTAGTCGGAAATCAGTACAAGTATCCACACAAAATGCAGGGATTCGAAATTGATACTAATTAAGAGAAGGTCTCATGTATCAGCATATAGAAATCAATACAATACTACTTACAATCATTCAGGGATTCAAGATAATACTGATTCAAGTATAAGAAACGATAAAATCAATGACTTAGTAGCATAGCGAAGCAGCAATCACAAAGAAACAGGAATCATTCATGGGAAAACAGACACACGTACAAATCAAAAGAGCAGACATATGAAGGATTTAAAGCAGTGTTAAAACTAATGTTTTAACATAACAAGCCATGATTTAAAGTGGTAAACAGTCAAGCATGCGAGAAAAGTAACTGAAACTTTGAGAAAATCTTTTGAAGAAAAACTTTAGAAACCCCAAGTAAAACTTGTTTAAAAACGGAAAACCTTTTAGAAAAAGTGTAATAATACTAGTAATAAACCTGAATCTAGTGTAGATCTAAGAAAATAAGAAGTGTCACATGTTAGAGTTTCACAGAAAACCTCTGAGAGGACGAAAAAGAACCTCGAACAACCATGGCTTGAGCCTCAGAGGTCACAACCTCTCTCAGAATCAAGCTTTGGAGGCTTGGGGTGAACGGGGACACAAGGGGTATAAGCATACGGGTTCTCGACCTTCGAGGGCCTTAAGGACGACATCACCGGCACAGGAGAGCCATGAGAGGCAAGAGGATGAGGGCTTCAAGGTCTCCAGCAAGGGGGATGGCCGGAGAAGATGAAGAGTTCATCGGAGCTGAAGAGACGAAAGTCTCTAGAAGAGACTAGAGAGAGAAAGATCAGTGGAGAGATGAGTGGGCTCGAAAGAATGAGGGGTCGGATGAGGGTCGTTTGAGTTAATTAAGGAAAGAAACAATATGGGCCTATGATTTCATTTGATCAATGGCTTAGAGTTAATACGGGGTTGGGGTGGGTTAAATTTTGGATTGGGCTGGATCGAATTTGGGTTATGGGTTCGGGTAAATTGGGTTTGAAGATTGGGTTGAAATGTCGCTAAAATTAAAATAGATGTGGCTATATGTTAAATACCCGTAAAAGTAGATAATTAATTAATTAAAAATAGCTAATAATCATATAAACGCGCAATTGAGTAACAATAGGTAAAATCACATTAATTAACTAACATTAGGTATAAAAATGCATAAGTTTCGAATAAAAATAATACAAAATGTTCAATTGGGCCGTAATTGTAAAATTGTGGTAATTGAAATTAAATAAAACCCAATTGGCTAATTTTTGAAATAATTGAATTTCACTTGATAAAAATCGATTATAAATAGCATACTGAGCTGGGAAATATTTTTAAAAAATGTTTCTAGCATAATTCATGAATTATTTAAATATGAAATATTAAAATAAGCAGGAAAATAATTTAATAAAAAAATGAAAAATAGAGAAAAATACTCATTATTACAAAGAGTAATTTTGAAAGCTTATATGCAAGTTTGAAAATAAGTTGATGAAAAATTGGGTATCAACACTATTACATATAAGGTTACAACAAGATTATCTTAAACATGACATTAACCTTTAAGATCAAGGGGGAAGATCATGGGCAGGGCTTATGGAGGTACGAGAATTACAATCATAATAGTGATGAGTAGTGGGATGTTATACACATCATAGTAGTGGACATCCAGAATTACTATAGGTTTTATAACACTCCTCCTTGGATGTCCAGAAATAGATAATATGCCTCATTAAAACCTTACTAAGAAAAAACCTTGTGGAAAAAAATTTTAGTGAAGGAAAAATAGCACACATATATGTAATACGCTTTATTTGATGCCTCGTTAAAAACCTTACCAGGAAAATCCAGTGTGACAAAACCTAGGCTAAAGAAAAAAGAGTACAACGCGTATCTTACTCCACCTCATGAAAATATCACACTATTTCTCAAAGACGTCGCATACCAATCTTCTGTCTCAAGTTCTCAAATGTTTAAATTTGAATTGCCTTAGTAAAGAGATCAACTAAATTTTTACATGAACGAATATGTTGAACATTAATTTCACCATTTTGGTGAAGATCATGTGTGAAAAAGAGCTTTGGTGAAATGTGCTTTGTTCTGTCTTCTTTGATGTATCCTCCTTATAGTTGAGCAATGCAAGCAACACTGTATTCCTATAGTATAGTTGGATTATCTTTACTCGTAAGAAAAAAAAACATTTCTTGAATATGTTGAGTCATTGATATCAACCAAGCACATTCCTGACTAGCTTCATGAATGGCTATTATTTCAGCATGATTTGAAGAAGTGGAAGCTATTGTTTGTTTCATTGAACGCCACGATATAGTTGTACCTCCATATGTAAACAAATAGCTTGTTTGAGATCGGCTTTATGTGGATTAGACATATAACTTGCATCGGGATAGCCAATCATTTCTGACTTGAATCCATTAGAATAAAACAATCCCATATCTAGAGTTTCCCTAAGATATATTAATATATGTTTAACATCATTCCACTATCTTCTTGTCACGACCCAAAATCCTAATCCGGGTCGTGATGGCGCCCAACGACGGGGTTAGGCAAGCCAACACAAATTACACTAAGTGATACCCTTCCCATCTAATTAAACAAGTTAACATTTACAAATTTTAAACAGTTAAACATGATGATAGCTTGACATGGAAATAAAGCATACGCATGCCTGTACAACCCAACCCAAAAGATATACATACACTACGCGTGTGTGCCAGGAACTAGTGTCACGAGTATCATGGGAAACTACTGAATATACAATGACTAAAATATATATACAGAGTCTCAGTCTGAATGAAATGGACAGAGAATATAACAAAAGAACTCCAGGGAGCTGCTAGGAAGTCGCCGGGAAAGCAGCTCACCGTGAAGTATGACCACGCTATCAATATCTAACACCGGCCTGATAATCAGACGTACCAGCCTCCGGACCTGTACAGTCAAGTACAGAAAAGAAAAGAAAGTGCATCATGAGTACATATTAAATAAATATGTACCGAGTGAGTATCCCGCCTAAACTCGAAGAAGTAGTGACGAGAGGTCGACTCGATACTCACTAAGGTCCAACAGTAATAACATATGGGAGAATATAATGAAATACAGTAGGCATGTCAGGGAGATAAGCGACAAATATATATATATCATGAGCAAAAATCAAAACAATTGCTGAACTAAACAATAAAGCACTTTCAAGGGTATGACCACCGAATGAAACAATAATCACAAATTCTTAGATGTGCCGTGGCGTACGACCCGCTCCCATAAGGTACCTTCTACACTCGCCGTGGCGTACGGCCCGATCCCATATTCATTTCAATTTCCTTGCAACACTGCCGTGGCGTACGGCCCGATCCCATATTTATTTCAATTTCTTTTCAACACTATCGTGGCGTACGGCCCGATCCCATATTCATTTCAATTTCATTACAACATTGCCGTGGCGTACGACCCGATCCCATATTCATTTCAATTTCTTTTCAACACTGCCAAGGCGTACGACCCGATCCCATATTCATTTCAATTTCTTTTCAACACTGCCAAGGCGTACGACCCGATCCCATATTCATTTCAATTTCTTTTCAACACTTTCCATAACAAATTCCTTACCATTCAATAATTTTTCCATAAAGCCTCAGAGGAACAACACTATACAAAACATAACCTTATAGTACACATGGCATCACAATAAATCATATAAAGCATTACAAGGAAAACATACAAGGCTTTACGAGAAAGCATACAAGGCATGATGTGGGCCTAACTACCCGGACATAGCAATAATAGCCGCTACGTACGGACTCTCGTCACTTGGCGCGTATGTAGCCCCCAAACAATTTACACATAGCATATACATCATCTATGGGAACGATTCCCTCTTACAAGGTTAGAAAGGAGACTCACCTCGTGTCGAATCTACCCCTCGGACCACAATTGCTCCCGAACTCCGAACTCTACACACGAGGACTCGCAACTAGCAAAAAGGTATACAATAATATCAATGCATGCACAAAGCGGGAAGTTATCCTAGTTATTCAATAAAATCGCTATTCTTGAAGAATTCCCAAATTCCAACCCCGGTCCCTCATGATCAAATTCTGAAAAATTCTCGAAGGGATCACTCACCCATAGCCTAAGGATCTTTAAGGTGTGATTTCTACTTGAATTCATGGCCTAAAATGGAAAATCAAAAAATCTTCAAGAATCCTAAATTTACTACCTAATTCTATGATTTTAGATAATTTAGTAGTGAATTTAACTAGGGATTAATGTTTGAAACTAGTAGAACTATGGAATTTACTTACCTCGAAGGTCCCTTGAAGAGCTCTTTAAAAACTTGAGGAGGAAGATGAAAATGGAGGAAAACTGCTAAGTCCCGTATTTTATAAAAACTGCCCAGGGATTCCTTAATTGCGATCGCGACAAAGGCCCTGTGATCGCGAAGGCCAACTGACCAGACCCCTGCGATCGCGGCAGAGGTCCTGCGATCGCGAAGAACAAACTCACCTGGCCTAGACGCGACTCAATGCGATCGCGAGAAAAGACTACGATCGCGAAGCTGTGGAACCCAGACCTGTGCGATCGCAAAGGGGAAGCTGCGATCGCAGAGAACAATCAACATCCCAGCAAAATCCTTCTCCGCGATCGCAACCCACCTTCTGCGATCGCATAGAAGGAAACCAGATAGTAGAAATTTCTGGTTTTCTAACTTAGCTCCCGGGGGTCCAAAACACACCCGAGCCCCTCGAGACCCCGTCCAAAAGCACCGGCAAGTCTGTATTCGTGATACGGACTCGCTCGAACTTCCGAAATATGAAAAACAACAACGAAACTCAAAATTCAACCCCAAAACCAAATTAACTCAAAACTTAAGAACTTGAAATTCTAGAATTCACTTTGATGCACCGTACAACGGTCTATACTACTCAGAATGATTTCAAATTTTGCAGACAAGTCATAAATGACATAACGGAACTATCCCCGGTCTCGGAATTTCATTCAGACCTCGGGAACACAAAATCACATTTCAAGCCAAATTTCAAATTCTATGAAAATCCTCAAAACTTCATTAACTCCAATTTTTTTCCATTTTGATCCGAAACCCGTCAAATCAAACCCGTTTCTTACCAAATTCCACAGATAGCTTAAATAACACATATTTAACCTGTTCCGAGCTCTGAAATCATAATACGTGCCCGGCATCACAAGTTTCACATCAAGGTTCATTTTCCTAAGCCTTTAATATTTTCATAAAACTATTTTCTTTAAAAATTTATTTCTCGGACGTGGGTCCTCGGAATTCGATTCCGGGCATACACCCAAGTCCCATATTTTTCTACGGACCATCCGGGACCGTCAGATCATTGGTCCGGGTCCGTTTACCAAAAATGTTGACCAAAGTCAACTTTATTCAATTAATTATCATAAATTCAACTCTTACTCAAGTTTTCACATAAAAGGCTTCTCGGCTACGCGCCCGGGATGCGCACGCACATTGAGGTGAGATTAACGGAGGTTTTCGGGGCCTCGGAAAACAATTATAATTAACTTTACATAAGATGACCCCCTTTGGGTCATCACAATCTCCCCCTCTAAAACACACGTTCGTCCTCGAACGGACATAGAATCGTACCTAAAGTGCCGAATAACTGTGGATACCTGCTCCACATGTCCTCCTCGGACTCCCAAGTCGCCTCATCGACTGGTTGGCCCCTCCACTGGACCTTTACGGTAGAAATTCTCTTAGACCTCAACTGGCGGTCCTGCCTATCCATAATAGCAACTGGCTCCTCCTCGAAGCCCAACTTCTCATCTAACTGAATAGTGCTGAAATCAATCACGTGAGAGAAATCGGCATGATATCTCCGGAGCAGGGATACATGAAATACCAGATGAACTCTCGATAAGGCGGGAGGTAAAGCGAGCTCATAAGCAACCTCTCCGACTCGCCTCAACACCTCGAAAGGGCTTATAAACCTGGGACTCAGCTTGCCCTTCTTCCTGAATCTCATAACACCCTTCATCGGTGAAATCTTCAACATAACCTTATCTCCTACCATAAATGCTACATCACGCGCCCGCTGATATGCGTAACTCTTATGTCTGGACTGAGCTGTACGGAGCCTTTCCTGAATAATCTTCACCTTTTCCAAGGCATCTCTCACCAGATCTGTACCATATATCTTGGCCTCGCCAGGCTCAAATCACCCAATCGGAGAACGACATCGCCGACCATATAAAGCCTTGAATGGAGCCATCTCGATGCTGGACTGATAATTGTTATTGTATGCAAACTCTGCCAAAGGCAAGAACTCGTCCCATTGACCGCCAAAATCAATCACACAAGCCCT
>ML283851.1:89393-122578 GCA_005239495.1 Nicotiana undulata | reverse complement strand
AGCCTCTCTGTAGTATAAGTAGTAGCCACAGGAATGAAATGCGCCGATTTGGTCAGTCTATCCACAATGACCCAAATCGCGTCAACCTTCCGCAAAGTCCGAGGCAACCCAACCACAAATTCCATGGCGATGCGCTCCCATTTCCGCTCAGGAATGGGCATCTGCTGAAACTGGCCTCCTGGCCTCTGGTGCTCGTACTTGACCTGCTGACAATTGAGACACCTAGCCACATACTGCACTATATCTTTCTTCATCCGCCTCCACCAGTAGTGCTGCTTCAAATCACGGTACATCTTCGTCGCACCCGGATGAACATAATACCGAGAACTGTGGGCCTCTTCTAAAATTCTCTTCCTCAAGCTATCAATATTAGGAACACATAAATGGCCCTGGAGCCTCAAGACACCATTTTCGCCCAATGTAGCCCCCTTGGTCCTGCCTTGGGCCACCGTATCCCGAAGCTCTGCAAGGCATGGATCATCAAACTGTCGAGCCTTAATCTCCCCCAACAATGAAGACTGAGAAACTACATGAGCCAAAACTCGACGAGGCTCTAAAAGGTCTAATCTCACAAGGCGATTGGCCAAGGGCTGAATGTCCAAGGCTAAAGGTCTCTCCTCAGCTGCAATGTAGGCCAAGCTACCCATACTCGCTGCCCTCCTGCTCAAAGCATCTGCTACTACATTCGCCTTGTTCGGGTGATACAAAATAGTGAGATCATAATCTTTTAACAACTCAAGCCATCTCTACTGCCTCAAGTTAAGGTCCCTCTGCTTAAGCAAGTACTGCAGGCTACGGTGGTCCGTATAGACCTCACAAGATACACAATATAAGTAGTGCCGCCAAATCTTCAAAGCATGAACAATCGCCGACAACTCTAAGTCGTGTACAGGATAATTCTTTTCATGAACCTTCAGCTGTTGCGAAGCATAAGCAATAACCCTGCCATCCTACATCAGCACACATCCCAACCCGACGCGTGAAGCCTTGCAATACACAATATACATCCTAGAACCGGAAGGCAATGGCAGAAATGGTGCTGAGGTCAAAGCTGACTTGAGCTTCTGAAAGCTCACCTCACACTCGCCGGACCACTGAAACGGGGCATTCTTCTAAGTCAATTTGGTTAACGGAGCTGCAATAGAAGAGAACCCCTCAACAAATCGGCGATAATAGCCTGCTAGGCCGAAGAAACTCCTGATCTCTATAGCTGAAGTAGGACGCGGCCAACTCTGAACCGCCTCAATCTTCTGAGGATCAACCTTGATGCCTTCCCCGAATCCACATGCCCCAAAAATGCCACGGAATCTAACCAGAACTCGCACTTGGAGAACTTAGCGTACAACTTCTGTTCCCGCAAGGTCTGGAGCATAACTCTCAAGTGCTGCTCATGCTCACCCAGGCTCTGCGAGTAAATCAAGATGTCATCAATGAAGACGATGACGAAGGAATCAATATACTGCCTGAATACCCTATTCATCAAGTCCATGAATGATGCTGGGGCATTAGTTAAACCAAAGGACATCACTAGGAACTCATAATGGCCATATCTGGTACGAAATGTAGTCTTCGGAACATCTGAAGCCCGAATCCTCAACTGATGATAACCCGATCTCAAGTCAACCTTGGAAAACACTTGAGCACCCTGTAACTGATCAAACAAATCATCGATGCACGACAGAGGATACTTATTCTTGATGGTCACTTTATTTAGTTGGCGATAGTCAATGCACATCCGCATAGACCCATCCTTCTTCTTCACAAATAAGACTGGAGCACCCCACAGCGACACACTAGGCCTGATGAACCTCTTTGCCAACAACTCCTCAAGCTGCTCCTTCAACTCCTTTAGCTCCTTAGGAGCCATACGATAAGGGGGAATGGAGATAGGCTGAGTATCTGGAGCCAAATCAATACAGAAGTCAATATCTCGATCTGGAGGCATGGCTGGAAGATATGAAGGAAACACATCCGGAAATGCTCGAACAACAGGCACTGAATCAATGGTAGCAGACTCGGCGGTGGTGTCCCGCACATAAGCAAGGTAAGCCAAACAACCCTTCTCGACCATATGCCGAGCCTTTATGAAGGAAATGACCCGGCTGGAGGCACTAACGGAAGAACCTCTCCATTCTAGTCTAGGCGACTCATGCATGGCTAAAGTGACTGTCTTGGCATGGCAATCTAACACAACATGATAAGGAGATAGCCAATCCATGCCTAGGATAACCTCAAAATCAATCATATCCAGCAATAAAAGATGTACTCTGGTATCGAAACCGCAGAAAGTGACCACACAAGACTGGTAGACTCGGTCTACCACCACAGAATAACCCACAGGAGTGGACACATATATAGGAGAACCTAAGGACTCACGAGGGGTATCCAGAAAATGAGCAAATAGTACGGAAACATATGAATATGTGATCCTGGATCAAATAGTACTGAAGACTCCCTACCACATACTGAGATAATACCTGTGATTACGGCGTCTAAGGCCACTTCATCTGATCTGGCCGGAATGGCATAAAATCTGGCTGAGGCTCTTGAAGACTGGACTCCCCCAGTGTTAACAGGAACTAACTGACCTCCTCCTGATTGGCCTCCCTCTCTAAGACAACCCCTGCCGACCTGTCCTCCACCTCGAGGCGGCCGGACTACTGGGGCTGAACTCCTAGGCTGATAACTCTACTACACTACCTTACCCCGATACCCGGGATATTACCTCCATGTATGACCTGACTCCCCACACTCGAAACAACCTCCTGGTGCTACAGCCTGCTTCCCGAAAGAGGAAGAACCCTGAATAGCCGGAGGGCGGTGTGAACCCTCTGGTAAGGCACTGAAATAGGAGCTAGAGGATCTCTGATGACTGGAATAACTGCTGGGTGCACCCTGGGTGGATGGAGGACGATAGGAACGCTCTGGCATAGCGCCGAACTGAGGCCTCGGTGAAATACCCATGGGAGGTAGTGGAGGTGCAGAATATGAAGGCCTATTGAACTGGCCGCCTCCGAACTGTTCTCTACCCCTAGCTGGAGCACCCCTGAAGTCACCTGTGAACCTGGCCCTCTTGTCCTGCTGACCCTGCTCCCTGCTCCTCATACGGTTACCCTCAATCCGTCGAGCTATCTCGACTACAAACTTGTATGAGGTACCTATCTCTACCCCTCTGGCCATAGAGGCCCTAATACCTGGATGCAAGCCTGCCACAAACCGCCGCACCCTCTCGGCATCAGTAGGAAATATCATAAGGGAATGGCGAGACAACTCGGAGAATCTACCTTCATAATCAGTCACTGACATCTGCCCCTGCTCTAGTCGCTCAAACTGACCCCGTAGCTCCTCCCTCTCAGAAGGTGGAAGGTATTTGTCTAGAAATAGCTGAGCGAACTGGTCCCAAGTGACAAGAGGAGAATCTACTGGTCTGCTGAGAATATATGACTGCCACCACCTGCGAGCTCTGCCCTCTAACTGAAATGTGGTGAAATCCACTCCATGGGACTCCAAAATCCTCATGTTGTGCAGTCTGTCCCAGCACCTATCAATAAATTCCTAAGCATTCTCTCCCCGCTCACCCCCGAAGACTAGAGGGTGGAGTCGGGTCCATCTATCCAACATCTTCTGCTTGTCACCCTCTGCAACTGGCCTGGGCTCTGGGACTGCTACTATGTGCTTAACCCCTCCCACGGGCGGTGTGCCCGGGGTATGACGTGCTGCTGCTGCCTGACCTGTGGCTTGAGCGGTAGGAGTATGGACTCCCCCTCCCGCTTGAGAAGTAGCAGGGTCGGCTGGAAATAAACCAGCCTGAGACATAGTGTTCATGAATCTCAACATACGGCCCATGACCTCCTGGAAGCCTAGCCCAGTCATGAAATCCACCGGAGGCACCTCTTCCTTCTACTCTATAATAGGGTCCTATGGTGGTGCCACTGGTGTAGCTTTGGGACGCCCTTGTCCCCTGCCTCGAGCAGGTGCTCTACCCCTGACTCTACCCCGTCCTTGGGCCGCTGGGGCAGCAGCCTCTCCCGAACCAGGAATATTGGATGCACGCGTCCTCACCATCTGTGAGAGAATAGAATAATAAGTTTGAGTACCTCATAGATTGCACGACATGATATGAATAAAGGGATGTTTCCTAACACCCCATAGCCTCCTAAAGATAAGTACAGACGTCTTCGTACCGATCCGCAAGACTCTACTGGTCCTGCCCGTGACTCGTGAGACTTACGTAAACCTAGTGCTCTGATACCACGTTGTCACGACCGAAAATCCTAATCCGGGTCGTGATGGCGCCCAACGACGGGGTTACGCAAGCCAACACAAATTACACTAAGTGATACCCTTCCCATCTAATTAAACAAGTTAACATTTACAAATTTTAAACAGTTAAACATGATGATAGCTTGACATGGAAATAAAGCATACGCATTCCTATACAACCCAACCCAAAAGATATACATACACTACGCGTGTGTGCCAGGAACTAGTGTCACGAGTTTCATGGGCAACTACTGAATATGCAATGACTACAATATATACAGAGTCTCAGTCTGAATGTAATTGACAGAGAATATAACAAAAGAACTCCAGGGTGCTGCTAGGAAGTCGCCGGGAAAGCAACTCACTGTGAAGTATGACCACGCTATCAATATCTAGCACCGTCCTGAAAATCAGACGTACCAGCCTCCGGACCTGTACAGACAAGTACAAAAAAGAAAAGGAAGTGCAGCATCAGTACATATTAAATAAATATGTATCCAGTGAGTATCCCGCCTAAACTCGAAGAAGTAGTGACGAGAGGTCGACTCGATACTCACTAAAGTCCAACAGTAAAATCATATGGGAGAATATAATGAAATATAGTAGGCATGTCAGGGAGATAAGCGACAAATATATATATCAATAGCAGAAATACAAACAATTGATGAACTAAACAATAAAGCACTTTCAAGGGTAAGACCACCAAACGAAACAATAATCACAAATTCTTAGATCCGCCGTGGCGTACGGCCCGCTCCCATAAGGTACCTTCTACACTCGCCGTGGCGTACGGCCCGATCCCATATTCATTTCAATTTCCTTCCAACACTGTCGTGGCGTACGACCCGATCCCATATGTATTTCAATTTCTTTTCAACAGTGTCGTGGCGTACGGCCCGATCCCATATTTATTTCAATTTCTTTACAACACTGCCGTGGAGTACGGCCCGATCCCATATTCATTTCAATTTCTTTTCAACACTGCTGTGGCGTACGACTTGATCCCATATTCATTTCAATTTCTTTTCAACACTTTCCATAACAAATTCCTTACCATTCAACAATTTTTCCATAAAGCCTCAGAGGAACAACACTATACAAAACATAACCTTATAGTACACATGGTGTCACAATAAATCATATAAAGCATTACAAGGAAAACATATAAGGCATTACGAGCAAGCATACAAGGCATGATGTGGGCCTAACTACCCGGACATAATAATAATAGCCGCTACGTACGGACTCTCGTCACCTGGCGCGTACGTAACCCCCAAACAATTTACACATAGCATATACATCACCTATGGGGACAATTCCCTCTTACAAGGTTAGAAAGGAGACTCACCTCGTGTCGAATCTACCCCTCGGACCACAATTGCGCCCGAAACTCTGAACTCTACACCCGAGGACTCGCAACTAGCCAAAAGGTATACAATAATATCAATGCATGCAGAAAGCGGGAAGTTATCCTAGTTATTCATTAAAATCACTATTCTTGAAGAATTCCCAAATTCCAACCCCGGTCCCTCATGATCAAATTCCGAAAAATTCTCGAAGGGATCACTCACCCATAGCCTAAGGATCATTAAGGTGTGATTTCTACTTGAATTTATGGCCTAAAATGGAAAATCACAAAATCCTAAAGAATCCTAAATTTACTACCTAATTCTATGATTTTAGATAATTTAGTAGTGAATTTAACTAGGGATTAATGTTTGAAACTAGTAGAACTATGGAATTTACTTACCTCAATAGCAGTGGTGGAAGGTCCCTTGAAGAGCTCTCTAAAAATTAGAGGAGGAAGATGAAAATGGAGGAAAACTGCTAAGTCTCGTATTTTATAAAAACTTCCCAGGGATTCCTTAACTACGATCGCGACAAGGGCCCTACGATCGTGAAGGCCAACTGACCAGACCCCTGCGATCGCTGCAGAGGTCCTGCGATCGCGAAGAACAAACTCACCTGGCCCAGACGCGACTCAATGCGATCGCGAGAAAAGACTACGATCGCGAAGGTGTGGAACCCAAACCTCTGCGATTTCGCAAGGGGAAGCTGCGATCGCAAAAAACAATCAACAGCCCAGCAAAATCCTTCTCCGTGATCACAACCCACCTTCTGCGATCGCAGAGAAGGAAACCAGATAGCAGAAATTTCTGGTTTTCTACTTAGCTCCCGGGGGTCCAAAACACACCCGAGCCCCTCGGGACCCCGTCCAAAAGTACCGGCAAGTCTGTATTCGTGATACGGACTCGCTCGAACTTCTGGAACATGAAAAACAACAAAGAAACTCAAAATTCAACCCCAAAACCAAATTAAATAAAAACTTAAGGACTTGAAATTCTAGAATTCACTTCAATGCACCGTACCGGTCTATACTACTCGGAATGATTTCAAATTTTGCAGACAAGTCATGAATGACATGATAGAACTATCCCCGATCTCGGAATTTCATTCAGACCTCGGAAAACACAAAATCACATTTCAAGCCAAATTTCAAATTCTATGAAAATCCTCAAAACTTCATTAACTCCAATTTTTTTCCATTTTGATCCGAAACCCGTCAAATCAAACCCATTTCTTACCAAATTCCACAGATAACTTAAATAACACATATTGAACCTGTTCCGGGCTCCGAAATCATAATACGTGCCCGCCAGCACAAGTTTCACATCAAGGTTCATTTTCATAAGCCTTTAATATTTTCATAAAACTATTTTCTTTAAAAATTCATTTCCCGGACGTGGGTCTCCAGAATTCGATTCCGGGCATACACCCAAGTCCCATATTTTCCTACGGACCTTCCGAGACCATCAGATCACTGGTCCAGGTCCGTTTACCAAAAATGTTGACCATAGTCAACTTTATTCAATTTATTATCATAAATTCAACTCTTAATCAAGTTTTCACGTAAACGGCTTCTCGACTACGCGCCCGGGCTGCGCGTGCACATCAAGGTGATATTAACAGAGGCTTTCGGGGCCTCGGAACACAATTATAATTAACTTTACATAAGATGACCCCCTTTGGGTCATCACACTTCTTGTCGAGGAGGAACTGAATCTAGCTAATAAGCTTACTGCAGAAGCAATATCTGGCCAAGTATTGTTAGCAATATACATCAGTGCCCCAATTGCACTAAGATATGGAGTTTCATTACCAATGAGCTCTTCGTCATTTTCTTGAGGCTGAAATGGATCTTTATTTATTTCAAGAGATCTCACAACCATTAAGGTACCCAATGGACGTGCATTATCCATGTAAAATTGCTTTATAACCTTTCAGTGTATGTTCACTGATGGACAAAAATTCCATTTGTTACATGCTCAATTTGTAGGCCAAGACAAAATTTTGTCTTACCAAGATCTTTCATTTCAAATTCTTTCTTCAAACACTCTACAACCTTTGGAAGCTCTTTAGAAGTAATAATGATATTCAAGTCATCAACATAGACATATATGATGACAAATTCAGATCCAGACATCTTAATAAAGACATAAGGGCAAATGGGTTTATTTTTGTACCCTTCCTTTAACTAATACTCGCTAAGGCGATTGTACCACATTCTCCCTGATTGCTTCAATCCGTATAAGGATTTCTGAAGATTTATTGAAAAAGTTTCCCTTGAACTTTTATTGTGCTTTAGGAACTTTAAATCATTCAGGGCTTTTCATAAAAACTTTATTGTCCAATGAGCTATATAAGTAGGATGTGACAACATCCATCAACCGCATATCAAGCTTTTCATGGATTTCCAGATTTATTAGATACCTGAAGGTAATTACATCTACCACAAGAGAATATGTCTCCATATAATTAATGTCAGGCCTTTGCGAAAATCCTTGTGCCACAAGTCGTGCTTTATATCTTACGACTGCACCTTTATTAACCCGTTTCGCACAAAAACCTATTTGTACCCCACTGGCATGACACCTTTAGGCATTCGTACTATTTGTCGGAAAACTTCACATTTTTCGAGTGAATCCAATTTCGCTTGAATTGCATTTTTTTCATTTTGGCCAATCATTTATCTATTTACATTCATCGACAGATTTTGGCTTAAGATCCTCATCTTGTTACATTAGTTCAACTACAACGGTATATGCAAAATTATTGTCAACAACAACATTATTTCGGTTCCAACAACAACGGTATACTTGTTCTTGAGTGTGGCCTTGTTCAACTGCTTGTAATCAACACACATCCTTATGGAACCATCCTTCTTCATCACAAATAGAACCGGTGCACCCTAAGGTGACACACTAGGCCAAACAACCCCTTATCAATGAGTTCCTGAAGCTGTTATTTCAACTTCTTCAACTACGTCGATGCCAAACGATACGATGGGATGGAAATGGGTTGAGTGCACGACACAAAAATAAATACCTAAGTCAATATCCCTATCAAACGGCATGCCCAGAAGGTCTACAAGAAACACATCTGGAAAATCACGTACCACTGGAATAGAATCAATCGTAGGAGTCTCTGCACTAACATCCCACACAAAAGGCCAATAGGATAGACAACAACTCCCTGGTGCTGATGATAGGGACTGAAAGGGGCCTCGAGCACCGGGATAACTTGTCGAAGAACCTAGCATAGAGGAGCCTTAAGCTGATGGAGAACATGACGAACTCTTGGCTGGGAGGGCACTGAGTAATGAGTGGCCCTTATGAGAAACTGTGAGAACTATGGCCCGATGATGCACCACGGTGAACTAGGCGGGCAAACTGAGCATGCCTGAATGGACGACCTCTGCCGTACTAGAACTGACCCCCATGAGGAGCATAACTGAATCCACACTAACCCCGAGGCCTCTTATCCTCCCTCGCAATCCTCTCCTGACCGCGAACCATCTCAATCTGCCGAGCAATATCGAGAACCTCATCAAAAGTAGCACCAGACACTTCTCTCTCTGGTCATAAACAGTCAAAGTTGAAAAGTGAGGCCATCTATAAACCTCGTGATCCTTTCTCTGTCTGTGAGATCCAACAAGATAGCATGACATGCCAACTCTTAGAATCGCATATCATAATGCATCACAGACATATCACCCTAACGAAGATGCTCAAATTGTCTGCGCATCTCCTCTCTGCGAGACTGAGGCATGAACTTCTCCAGAAAGATAACAGAGAACTGCTGCCAAGTAAGTGGTGTTGTCTCGACTGGCCTACACCTCTCGTAAGCCTCCCACCAACTGCATGCAGCCGTAGAGAACTGGAAGGTAGTGAATGAGAGCCCACTGGTCTCCAAAATGCTTCTTGGGCGGAGTATCCTCTAGCACTTATCCAATAAACCTTGTGCATTCTCACCCTATGCACCATTGAAAGTTTGAGGTTGGACTCTCCCAAACCTTTCCAATATACGCTGCTCATCCTCAGGCATAGCACGAACCACATAGTCCTGAGCACTTGCAACCGACTAGGCTAGTGGTTTCCCCCGGTATCTGGAGTCCCTGAACAACTTGCTCGGGTGTGCGAGCGGCGGGAGTCTAAGTGCCTCCCCCGGTCTCAAAAGTGGTTGCGCCCAACGAAATAGAGACCACCTGAGCAAGCCGGTACATACTGACAGAATCTGAGCTAGGTCCTCTTGAAGGCCAGGAATCACAATATGCACTTGTGGTGACTGAGATGGTCCCATTAGGACATCTACAACTGGGACCTGGTTCTGATCTTGTGCAAATAGAGGGTTTGCCGATATTTCCCCGGCTGCACCTCTACCCCTACCACGGCCTCAACTGCGGCCTTGACCTCTTGCGGCCTTGGCTAGTGGTATTTGTCACGACCCAAAAACTAACCCTGTCGTGATGGCGCCTATCGTGATACTAGGCAAGCTGACACATTACCAAAACAAATCAATATTTCATTCTTAAGAGATAACTCAAAGTTATTCATTATAAAACCTTCGTAAATGAGGTCAAATCAAAACAATAGAATGGAAAAGAAAGCAGGAAATCGGGGTGTCACTAGTCATGAAAAACTACTACAATTTTCCAACAGTATCAAGACTAACATAGTCTTGAAAAATAACCAAATACAACTAAGAGATGATATAGAGGAAGAAATGAAGGTCTGCGATTGCCAGAAAACTACCCTGCTATCTCCGACAATCAAGTACCACCGGAAAAGAATCAATGGTAGGAGTCTCTGCACTAACATCCCTCACAAAAGCGAAATAGGATAGACAACATCTCCTCGGTGCCCGTGACAGGGACTGAAGGGGGCCTCGAGCACACGGATAACAGGTAGAAGAACCTGGCATAGAGGAGCCCTAAAATGATGTAGCACGGGACGAAATCCTGGCTTGGAGGGCAGTGAGTGATGAGTTGACCTGATGAGAACTATGAGAACTGTGGCCTGATGATGCACCACGGTGAACTAGTGGGGCAAACCGAGCATGACTAAATGGACGGCCTCTGTCGTACTAGAACTGACCCCCTAGAGGACTACCACTGAATCCACACTGACCCGAGGCCTCTTGGCCTCCCTCTCAATCCTCTCATGACCGCGAACCATCTCAATCTGCCGAGCAATGTCAAGATCCTCATCAAATAAAGTAGGACCAGACACTCTCTCTCTAGTCCTAAGGAGTCAAAGTTCAAGAGTGAGGCCATCTATAAACCTCATGATCCTCTCTCTGTCTGTGGGAACCAACCAAATAGCATGACGAGCCAACTCTTAGAATCGCTTATCATACTGCATCACAGACATATCACCCTGACGAATCTACTCAAACTGTCTACGCAGCTCCTCTCTGTGGAACTAAGGCACGAATATCTCAAGAAAGACAACATAGAATTGTTTCCAAGTAAGTGGTGCTATCCCGACCGGACTACGCCTCTCGTAAGCCTCCCACCAACTGAATGAAGCTCTAGATAACTAGAAGGTAGTGAATGAGACCACATTGTTCTCCAGGATGCATAATGTGCGGAGTATCCTTTGGCACTTATCCAAGAAACGTTGTGCATTCTCACCCTCTCCACCATTGAAATAAGCAGGCTGGACTATCCCAAACCTCTCCAATCTAGGCTGCCCATCCTCAGGCGTAGCAGTAACCACACACTCCTGAGCAGTTACAACCGGCTAGGCTGGGGTGCTCCCGATATCTGGAGTCCCTGAACAACTTGCTCGAGTGTGCGAGCGGTGGGAGTCTGAGTGCCTCCCCCGACCTCAGAAGTGTTTGCGGCCATCGAAATAAAGACCGCATGAGCAAGGCTGGTACACACTAACAGAATCTGAGCTAGGGCCTCCTAAAGGCGAGGAATCACAATATGCATAGGTGGTGCCTGAGATGGTCCCGTTGGGACATGTACAACTGGGACCTGGTCTTGATCAGGAGCAAATGGAGGGTTTGTCGGTACTGCCCCGGCTACTGTGCCGGCAGCATCTCTACCCCGACCACGGCCTTGTCTGCGGCCTCGACCTCTCGCGACCCGAGTTGCTGGTATTTTTCAAGACCCAAAAACTAACCCTGTCGTGATGGCACCAATCGTGGAGCTAGGAAAGCCAACACATTACCATAACAAAATGATATTAAATTCTTAAGAGATAACTCAAAGTTATTCAATATAAATCCTTCGTAAATGAGTTCAAATCAAATCAAAAGTGCAGAAAAGAAAGTCGGACATTAGGGTGTCACCAGTCATGAGAATCTGCTACAATTTTCTGACAATATCAAGACTAACATAATCTTGAAAAATAACCAAATACAACTAAGGGATGATAAAGAGGTTGAAAATCAAGGATCTGATTGCCAGGAAGCTACCTTGCTATCTCCGACAATCACGTACCACTGGAACACAATCAATGCTAGGAGTCTCTGCACTAAAATCCCTCACAAAAGTCAAATAGGATAGACAACAACTCCCTGGTGCCCGTGACGGGGACTGAAGGGGGACTCGAGCACCTGGATAACTGGTATAAGAACCTGGCATAGAGGAGCCCTAAAATGACGGAGCACGGGACGAAATACTGACTTGGAGGGCACTGAGTGATGAGTGGCCCAGATGAGAACTATGAGAACTATGGCCTGATGGTGCACTACGGTGAACTAGTCGGGAAAACTAAGCATGCCTGAATGGACGACCTCTGTCGTAATGGAACTGAGCCGCATGAGGAACACCACTGAATCCACACTGACCCCGAGGCTTCTTGGGCACCTCTCAATCCTCTTCTAACCGCGAACCATCTCAATCAGCCAAGCAATGTCGAGATCCTCATCAAACGTAGCACCGGACACTCTCTCTGTGTTCAAAAGCAGTCGAAGTTGAAAAATGAGTCCATCTATAAACCTCATGATCCGCTCTCTGTCTGTGGGAACCAACTAGATAGCACGACGGACGAACTCTTAGAATTGCATATCATACTGCATCACAGACATATCACCTTGAGGAAGCTGCTCAAGCTGTCTGCGCATCTCCTCTCTACTGGACTGAGGCACGAACTTCTCCAGAAAGATAACAGAGAACTGCTGCCAAGTAAGTGGTGCTGTCCTGACCGTCCTACGCCTCTTGTAAGCCTCCCACCTACTGAATGCAGCCCTAGTGAAGTGGAAGGTAGTGAATGAGACCCTACTGGTCTCCAAGATGCCTATTGTGTAGAGTATCCTCTAGCACTTATCCAAGAAACCCTGTGCATTCTCACCCTCTCCACCATTGAAAAATGGAGGCTGGACTATCCCAAACCTCTCCAATCTACGCTGCACATCCTCAGGCATAGCAGTAACCATACAATCCTAAGCAGTTGCAACCGGTTGGGCTGGGGTGCTCCTGGTATCTGGAGTGCCTGGACAACCTGCTCGAGTGTGCGGGAGGTGGGAGTCTGAGTGACTCCCCCGACCTCAGAGGTGGTTGCGGCTATCGAAATAGAGACCGCCTGAGCAAGGCTAGTATACACTAACAGAATCTGAGCTAGGGCCTCCAGAAGGCGAGGAATCACAATATGCACAGGTGGTGCCTGAGATGGTCGCATTGGGACATCTACAACTGCGACCTGGTCTTGATCTGGAGCAAATGGAGGGTTTTTCAGTACTACCCCGGCTATTGTGCCGACTTCATCTCTACCCCTACCACAACCTCGACTGCGGCCTCGACGTCTCGCAGCCCTGGCTGGTTGTATTTTTCAAAACCCAAAAATTAACCATGTCGTGATGGCGCCTATCGTGGTACTAGGCAAGCCTAGAATGATGGAGCACGAGACGAAATCCTGGCTGGGAGGCCACTGAGTGATGAGTGGCCCATATGAGAACTATGGCCTGATGATGCACCACGGTGAACTAGTCGGGAAAACAAAGCATTCCTGAATGGACGACCTCTGTCGTATTGGAACTGAGTTCCATGAGGAGCACCACTGAATCCACACTGACCCCGAGACATCTTGGCTTCTCTCTCAATCCTCTCCTAACCGTGAACCATCCCAATCTGCCGAGCAATGTCGAGATCTTCATCAAAAGTAGCACTAGACACTCTCTCTCTGTTCATAAGCAGTCGAATTTGAAAAAATGAGGCCATCTATAAACCTCATGATCCTCTCTCTGTCTGTGTTAACAAACTAGATAGCATGACGAGCCAACTCTTAGAATTGCATATCATACTGCATCACAGACATATCACCCTGAGGAAGCTGCTCAAACAGTCTGCGCATCTCGTCTCTGTGGGACTGAGGCACGAACTTCTCCAGAAAGATAAAAGAGAACTGCTGACAAGTAAGTGGTGCTATCCCGACCGGACTACGCCTCTCCTAAGCCTCCCACCTACTGAATGCAGCCCTAGTGAACAGGAAGGTAGTGAATGAGACCCCACTGGTCTGCAGAATGCCTGTTGTGCGGAGTATCCTCTGGCACTTATCCAAGAAACCCTGTGCATTCTCACCTTCTGCACCATTCAAATATGGAGGCTGGACGCTCCCAAACCTCTTCAATCTTTGATGCCCATCCTCAGGCATAGTAGGAATCACACAGTCCTGAGCAGTTGCAACCGACTGGGCTGGGGGTGCTCCTGGTATCTAGAGTGCCTGAACAACCTGCTCGAGTGTGAAAGCGGTGGGAGTCTAAGTGCCTCCCCTGGCCTCAGAAGTGGTTGCATCCATCGAAATAGCGACCGCCTGAGAAAGGCTAATACACACTAACAGAATCTAAGCTAGGGCCTCCTGAAGGCGAAGAATCAAAATATGCACATGTGGTGCCTGAGATGGTTCCGTTGGGAGATCTAACAACTGGGACATGGTCTTGATTTGGAGCAAATGGAGGGTTTTTTGGTACTGCCCCGTCTTTTGTGTTGGTTGCAACTCTACCCTTACCACGGCCATGACTGCGGCCTCGACTTCTCGCGGCCCTGGTTGGTTGTATTTTTCACGACCAAAAAATTAACCCTGTCGTGATGGCTCCTATCTCTTGTACAAAGAAATCCAACACATTACAATAACAAATTGATATTTAAATCATTAAGAAATAACTCAAAGTTATTCAATATAAATCCATCGTAAATGAGTTCAAATCGAAACAAAAGAGCGAAAAAAGAAAGCCGGACATCGGGGTGTCTCCAGTCATGAGAAACTACTACAATTTTCTGTCAATATCAAGACTAACATAGTCTTGAAAAATAACCAAATACAACTATGGGATGATAAAGAGGTTGAAAAGCAACGATGTGATCGTAAGACAGCTACCTTTCTATCTCCGAAAATCACGTACCACCGGAACACAATCAATGCTAGTTGTCCCTATACTAACATCCCTTACAAAAGCCAAATAGGATAGACAACAGCTCCCTGGTGCCCGTGACGGGGACTGAAGGGGGCCTTGAGCACCCAGATAACTAGTAGAAGAACCTGGCATAAAGGAGACCTAAAATGATGGAGCACGGGATGAAATCCTGGCTGGGAGGGCTTTGAGTGATGAGTGGCCCAGATGAGAACTATGACCTGATGATGGACCATGGTGAACTTGTCGGGAAAATTAAGCATGCCTGAATGGACGGCCTCTGTCGTAATGGAACTGAGCCCCATGAGGAGCACCACTGAATCCACACTGACCCCGAGGCATCTTGGCCTCCCTCTCAATCCTCTCCTAACTTCGAACCATCCCAATCTGCTGAGCAATATCGACATCCTGATCAAAGGTAGCACCAGACACTCTGTCTCTGTTCATAAGCAGCAGAAGTTGAAAAATGAGGCAATCTATAAACCTCATGATCCTCTCTCTGTCTGTGGGTACCAATTAGATAGCATGACGGGCCAACTCTGAGAATTGCATATCATACTGCATCACAGACATATAACCCTGAGGAAGTTGCTCAAACTGTCTGCGCATCTCCTCTCTGCGGTACTGAGGCACGAACTTCTCGAGAAAGATAAAAGAGAACTGCTGGCAAGTAAGTGGTGCTGTCCCGACCGGCCTACGCCAATTGTAAGCCTCCCACCTACTGAATGTAGCCTTAGTGAACTGAAAGGTAGTGAATGAGACCTCACTGTTCTGCAGAATGCCTATTGTGCGGAGTATCCTCTGGCACTTATCAAAGAAACATTGTGAATTCTCACCCTCTGCACTATTGAAATATGGAGTTTGGACGCTCCCAAACCTCTCCTATCTACGTTGCCCATCTCAGGCATAGCAGGAACCACACAGTCTGAGCAGTTGCAACCGACTGGGCTGGGGGTGCTCCCGGTATCTGGAGTTTCTGAACAACCTGCTCGAGTGTGTGAGCGGTGGGAGTCTGAGTTCCTTCCCCGGCCTCAAAAGTGCTTGCGGCCATCAAAATAGAGGCTGCCTGAGCAAGGCTGGTACACACTAACAGAATCTGAGCTAGGGCCACCTGAAGGCGAGGAATCACAATATGCACAAGTGGAGCCTCAGATGGTCCCGTTGGGACATCTACAACTGGGACCTGGTCTTGATCTGGAGCAAATGGAGGGTTTGTCAGTACTGCCCCGACTATTGTGTCGGCTGCATCTTTACCCCTACCACGGCAGCCTCGACCTTTTGCAGCCCTGGCTGGTTGTATTTTTCACGACCCAAAAATTAACCTTGTCGTGATGGCGCCTATCTTGGTACTAGGCAAGCCGACACACTACCATAACAAATAGATATTTAAATCTTAAGAGATAACTCAAAGTTATTCAATATAAATCCTTCGTAAATGAGTTCAAATCGAAACAAAAGTGCGGAAAAGAAAGCCGGACATCAGGGTGTCACCAGTCATGAGAAACTACTACATATTTCTAACAATATCAAGACTAACATAGTCTTGAAAAATAACCAAATCCAACTAAGGGATGATAAAGAGGTTGAAAAGCAAGGATGTGATCGCCAGACAGCTATCTTTCTATCTCCGACAACCACGTACAACTGGAACACAATCAATGCTAGGAGTCTCTGCACTAACATCCCCCAATATAAAAAAAGGATAGACAACAACTCCCTGGTGCCCGTGATGGGGACTTAAGGGGGCCTCGAGCACCCGAATAACTGGTAGAAAAACCTTGCATAGAGGAGCCCTAAAATGATTGAGCACGGGAGGAAATTGTGGCTGGGAGGGAACTGAGTGATGAGTGTCACATATGAGAACTGTGAGAATTATGGCCTGATGATGTACCACGGCGAACTAGTGGGGAAAACTAAGCATGCATGAATGGACGACCTCTGTCGTAATGGAACAAAGACCCATCAGGAGAACCAGTGAATCCACACTGACCCCGAGGCATCTTGGCCTCCCTCTCAATCCTCTCCTAACCGCGAACCATCTTAATCTGCCGAGCAATGTCGAGATCCTCATCAAAAGTAGCACCAGACACTCTCTCTCTGTTCATAAGCAGTCGAAGTTGAAAAATGAGGCCATCTATAAACCTCATGATCCTTTCTCTGTCGTTGGGAACCAACTGGATAGCATGACGGGCCAACTCTTGAATCGCATATCGTACTGCATCACAGACATATCACCCTGACGAAGCTGCTCAAACTGTATGCGCATCTCTTCCTTGGGGACTCAGGCACAGAATTCTCCAAAAAGATAACAGAGAACTGCTGCCAAGTATGTGGTGCTGTCCCCACCGACCTACACCTCTCGTAAGCCTCCCACCTACTGAATGCAGCCCTAGTGAACTGGAAGTTAGTGAATGAGAACCCACTAGTCTGCAGAATGCCTATTGTTCCGAGTATCCTCTAGCACTTATCCAAGAAACCCTGTGCATTCTTACCCTCTGTACCATTGAAATATGGAGGCTGGACTCTCCCAAACCTCTCCAATCTACGCTGCCCATCCTCAGGCATAGCAGGAACCACTCAGTCCTGAGCAGTTGCACCAGCTGGGCTGGGGGTGCTCCCGGAATCTGGATTCTCTGAACAACTTGCTCGCGTGTGCGAGTGATGGGAGTCTGAGTGCCTACCCCGGCCTCAGAAGTGGTTGAGGCCGTTGAAATAGAGATTGCCTGAGCAAGGCTGGTACACACTAACAGAATCTGAGCTAGGGCCTCCTGAAGGCGAGGAATCACAATATGCACAGGTGGTGCCTGAGATGATCCCGTTGGGACATCTACAATTGGGACCTAGTCTTTATTTGTAGCAAATGGAGGGTTTTTCGGTACTGCCCCAGCTATTGTGCCGGCTGCATCTCTACAGCTACCACGACCACGACTACGACCTCGAGCTCTCGTGACCCTCGCTGGTTGTTTTTTTCACGACCCAAAAATTAACCCTATCGTGGTACTAGGCAAGCCGACACATTATAATAACAAAATGATATTTAAATCTTAAGAGATAACTCAAAGTTATTCAATATAAATCCTTCGTATATGAGTTCAAATCAAAACAAAAGTGCAGAAAAGAAAGTCGGACATCAGGCTGTCTCCAGTCATGAGAAACTACTATAATTTTTTGTCAATATCAAGACTAAAATAGTCTTGAAAAATAACCAAATAAAACTAAGAGATGATAAAGAGGTTGAAAAGCAAGGATGTGATCGGCAGACAGCTACATTGCTATCTCCGACAATCACGTACTACCGGAACACAATCAATGCTAGGAGTCTCTGACCTAACATCCCTTACAAAAGCTAAATAGGATAGACAACAACTCCATGGTGCCCATGACGGGGACTGAAGGGGGCCTCGAGCACCCGGATAACTGTTTGAAGAACCTGGCATAGAGGAGCCATAAAATGATGGAGCACGGGACGAAATCCTGACTGGGAGGGCACTGAGTGATGAGTGGGCCAGATGAGAACTATGAGAACTATGGCCTGATGATGGACCACGTTGAACTAGTCCGGAAAACTAAGCATGCCTGAATGGACGGCCTCTGTCGTAGTGGAACTGAGCCCCATGATGAGCACCATTGAATCCACACTGACCCCGAGGAATCTTGGCCTCACTCTCAATCCTCTCCTAACCGTGAAACATCTTAATCTGCCGAGCAATGTCGAGATCCTCATCAAAAGTAGCACCATAAACTCTCTCTCTATTTATAAGCTGTCAAAGTTGAAACATGAGGCCATCTATAAACCTCATGATCCTCTCTCTGTCTTTGGGGATTAACTAGATTGCATGACGGGCCAGCTCTTAGAATCGCATATCATACTTCATCACAGACATATCACCCTGAGGAAGCTGCTCAAACTGTGTGCGACTCTCCTCTCTGCGGGACTGAGGCACGAACTTCTCCAGAAAGATAACAGAGAATTGATGCCAAGTAAGTGGTGCTTCCCTGACCGGCCTACGCCTCCTATAAGCCTCCCACCTACTGAATGCAGCCCTAGTGAACTGGAAGGTAGTGAATGAGACCCCACTGGTCTGCAGAATGCCTATTGTGTGGAGTATCCTCTGGCACTTATCTAAGAAACCCTGTGCATTATCACCCTTTGCACCACTAAAATATGGTGGCTAGACTTTCCCAAACCTCTCCAATCTACGCTGCCCATCCTCAGGCATAGCAGGAACCACACAGTCCTGAGCAGTTGCACCAGCTGGGCTGGGGGTGCTCCCGGAATCTGGATTCCTTGAACAACTTGCTCGAGTGTGTGAGCGGTGGGAGTCTGAGTGCCTCCCCCATCTTCAGAAGTGGTTGCGGTCGTTGAAATAGAGACCGCCTGAGCAAGGATGGTGCACACTAACAGAATATGAGCTAGGGCCTCCTGAAGGCGAGGAATCACACTATGCATAGGGGGTGCCTGAGATGATCCCGTTGGGACATCTACAACTGGGACCTAGTCTTGATCTGGAGCAAATGGAGGGTTTGTCGGTATTGCCCCGGCTATTGTGCCGGCTGCATATCTACCGCTACCACGGCCATGACTACAGCCTCGACTTCCCGCAGCCCTGGCTGGTTGTCTTTTTCACGACTCAAAAATTAACCCTGTCGTGATAGCGCCTATCGTGGTACTAGGCAAGCCGACACATTATAATAAAAAATTGATATTTAAATCTTAAGAGATAACTCAAAGTTATTCAATATAAATCCTTTGTATATGAGTTCAGATCAAAACAAAAGTGCAGAAAAGAAAGCCGGACATCAGGGTGTCTCCAGTCATGAGAAAATACTATAATGTTTTGTCAATATCAAGACTAACATAGCCTTGAAAAATAACCAAATACAACTAAAGGATGATAAAGAGGTTGAAAAGCATGGATGTGATCGGCAGACAACTACATTGCTATCTCCGACAATCAGGTACCACCGGAACACAATCAATGCTAGGAGTCTTTGCACTAACATCCCTCACAAAAGCCAAACAGGATAGACAACAGCTCCCTGGTGCCCGTGATGGGGACTGAAGGGGGCCTCGAGCACCCGGATAACTGTTTGAAAAACCTGGCATAGAGGAACCCTAAAATGATGGAGCACGGGACGAAATCCTGACTGGGAGGGCACTGAGTGATGAGTGGCCCAGATGAGAACTATGAGAACTATGGCCTGATGATGGACCACGTTGAACTAGTCGGGAAAACTAAGCATGCTTGAATGGACGACCTCTATCGTAATGGAACTGAGCCCCATGAGGAGCACCACTGAATCCACACTGACCCCGAGGCATATTATCCTCACTCTCAATCCTCTCCTAACCGCGAACCATCTCAATCTGCCGAGCAATGTCGAGATCCTCATCAAAAGTAGCACCAAACACTCTCTCTCTGTTTATAAGCAGTCGAAGTTGAAAAATGAGGCCATCTATAAACCACATGATCCTCTCTCTGTCTGTTGGGACCAACTAGATTGCATGACGGGCCAACTCTTAGAATCGCATATCATACTTCATCACAGACATATCACCCTGAGGAAGCTACTGTGTGCGCATATCCTCTCTGCGGGACTGAGGCACGGACTTCTCCAGAAAGATAACAGAGAATTGATGCCAAGTAAGTGGTGCTGCCCCGACCGGCCTACGCCTCCCGTAGGCCTCCCACCTACTGAATGCAACCTTAGTGAACTGGAAGGTAGTGAATGAGACCCCACTAGTCTATAGAATGCCTATTGTGTGTAGTATCCTCTGGCACTTATCCACGAAACCCTGTGCATTCTCACCCTCTGCACCACTGAAATATGGTGGCTGGACTCTCCAAAACCTCTCCAATCTACGCTGCACATCCCCAGGCATAGCAGGAACCACACAGTCCGTAGTAGTTGCGACCGGCTGGGCTGGGGGTGCTCCCGGTATCTGGAGTCGCTGAACAACCTGCTCGAGTGTGCGCGCGCTGGGAGTCTGAGTGCCTCCCCCTGGCCTCAAAAGACGTTGTGGCCGTTGAAATAGAGACCGACTGAGCTAGGGCCTCCTAAAGGCGAAGAATTACAATATGCAGAGGTGGTGCTTGAGATGGTCCCGTTGGACATCTACAACTGGGACCTGGTCATGATCTAGAGCAAATGGAGGGTTTGTCGGTATTGCCCCGGCTAATGTGCCAGCTGCATCTCTACCCCTACTACGGCCTAGACCTCTCGCGGCCCTGGCTGGTTGTATTTTTCACGACCCAAAAAGTAACCCTGTCGTGATGGCGCCTATCGATGTACTAGGCAAGCTAACACATTACAATAACAAATTGATATTTAATTCTTAATAGATAACTAAAAGTTGTTCAATATAAATCCATTGTAAATGAGTTCAAATCAAAACAAAAGTGCGGAAAAGAAAGTCGGACATCAGGGTGTCACAAGTTATGAGAAACTACTATAATTTTCTGACAATATCAAGACTAACATAGTCTTGAAAAATAACCAAATACCACTAAGGGATGATAAAGAGGAAGAAAAGCAGGGATGCGATCTCCAGGCAACTACCTTGCTATCTCCGACAATCACGTACTACTGGAACACAATCAATGCTAGGAGTCTCTGCACTAACATCCCTCACAAAAGCCAAATAGGATAGACAACAGCTCCCTAGTGCCCGTGACGAGGACTGAAGGGGGCCTCGAGCACCTAGATAACTGGTAGAAGAACCTGGCATATAGGAGCCCTAAAATGATGGAGCACGGGATTAAATTCTGGCTGGGAGGTTACTGAGTGATGAGTGGCCTAGATGAGAACTGTGAGAATAATGGCCTAGTGATGCACTATGGTGAACTAGTCGGGAAAGCTAAGCATGCCTGAATGGACGACCTCTGTCGTACTGGAACTGACCCCCATGAGGATCACCACTAAATCCACACTGACCCCACGACATCTTGGCCTTCAGGGTAGTTGAATATTCAACTTGGTTAGCCAACATTGTGCCGGTTCTGAAGAAAGACGGGAAAGTCTGAGTGTCTGTCGACTATCGGTATTTAAATAGAGCAAGCCCTAAAGATTATTTCCCACTACCAAATATACACATATTGATCGTCAATATCCCAAGCATGAACTCCAACCCTTTGTTGATTGCGTCGCGTGTTATCATCAGATTTTGATCGATGAAAAAGATGCCGAGAAAACAGCTTTCATCACACAATGGGGAGTGTACTGCTACAAAATGATGTTGTTTGGTTTAAAGAATGCTAGGGCTACCTACATGAGGGACATGACAACTATTTTCCTTGACATGATACACAAGGAGATAGAAGTATACGTAGATGACGTCATCATCAAATCCAAGAAGGCTACATATTACATAGGAGATTTGAGAAAGTTCTTTGACCAAATTCAGAGGTACAATTTGAATTTGAACCCCGCAAAATGTGCCTTTGGAGTTCCTGCCGAAAAATTGCTAGGGTTCATCGTCAGCCGCCGAGGAATTGAGTTAGACCCATAAAAGGTCAATGGTATCTAGGATTTACCACTGTCAAAGAACAAGAAAGACGTGATGAGTTTCTTAGGATGTCTCAACTATATCAGCCGCTTCATAGCACAATCAACTGTAATATGTGAGCCTATATTCGAAATGATGAAGAAGAATGCCGCATCTAGTTGGAATGAAGATTGCCAAAGAGCTTTGGATAAAATCAAAGAGTACTTGTCCACAACACTAGTCCTAGTCCCGCTAGAGCCAGGTAGACCACTGCTACTCTACCTTTCCGTACTTCATGGGGCTTTCGGTTGTGTCTTGGGACAATATGACGAGACAGGAAGGAAAGAACATGCCATATATTATCTGAGCAAGAAGTTCACACCCTACGAAGCACGGTATTCTCTGTTGAAATGCACTTGTTGTGCTCTGACATGGATAGCCCAGAAATTAAGGATCTACTTCTGTGCTTAGACCACATATCTCATATCAAGGATGGATCCTTTGAAGTACATCTTCCAGAAGCTTTTGGCTACAGGAAAGCTGGCCAAATGGAAAATATTGTTGAGTGAATTTGACATCATCTATGTGACTCAGAAGGCAGTCAAGGGACAAACATTAGCAGATCATCTTACGGAAAATGCTTTAGGGGGAGAATACGAACCACTGAAAACGTATTTTCCTTATTAAGAAGTGTCATTTATAGGAGAGGATATTGATGAAGCGTACGATGGGTGGAGAATGTTCTTCGACGGAGCTGCAAATTTCAAAAGAGTCGGTATTGAAGTCGTTTTGGCGTCAGAAACCGGTCAACATCACCCGGTGTCCGCAAAACTCAGGTTTCCATGCACCATTAATAGGGCGGAGTATGAAGCCTGTAGATTAGGGCTCAGTTTGGCTGTCGACATGAATATCCAAGAATTGATAGTGTTTGGTGATTAATACCTACTGATACACCAGGTACAAGAGGAATGTGCTATAAATAACAACAAGATACTACCATATTTGCATCACGTACAAGAGATGATGAAGAGATTCACGAAGATAGAGTTCCGGCATGTCCATAAAATCCAGAATGAGTTCGCAGATGCACTGGCCACCTTGTCCTCCATGATACAACACCCGGACAAGAATTTCATCGATCCCATTCCGGTAAAGATCCATAATCAGCCGGCTTATTTTTCCCATGTTGAGAAGAAATAGATGGAAATCCATGGTTCCACGATATTAGGAAATATTTAGCAAAAGGAGAATGTCTGGAGCACGCAAACTATACCTAGAAACTCACCCTTCAAAGATTGTCTAACCATTTCTTCCAGAGTGAAGGAATTGTGTATAGAAGAACTCTAGATCTAGGGCTATTACAGTGTGTTGACGCCAAGGAAGCCTCCAAACTACTTGAAGAGATACACGCTGAAACCTGCAGCCCACCTATGAATGGTTTCATCCTAGCAAAGAAGATACTTAGAGCCGGATACTTTTGGATGACTATGGAAACAGACTGCATCTGGCATGTCCAGAAGTATCATAAGTGCCAGATACACGCAGACATGATACAGGTACCTCCAAATGAACTAAATGCAACAAGTGCACCTTCCCCTTTTGTCGCCTAGGGAATGGATGTCATTGGACTAATCGAGACTGTCGTTTCAAACAGGCACAAGTTTATTCTAGTGGCTATAGACTACTTCACAAAGTGGGTTGAAGCTGCATCTTACAAAGATATAACAAAGAAAGTCGCCGCAGATTTAGTCACGGAAAGTACTATTTGCCGATTCGAGGTTCCAAAATATATCATCACTGACAATGCCGCTAATCTCAACAGTGATCTAATAAAAACCATGTGCGACCTTTAAAATCAAACGATAATACTCCACAGCATACCGACCCCAATTTAATTGAGTCGTTGAGGCCGCCAACAAAAACATTTAAAAGATACTAAGGAAGATGGTAGAGAATCACAAGTAGTGGAACGAGATGTTACCATTTGCCTTATTAGGATACCGTACCACAGTCCGCATATACACCGTAGAAACCCCTTATCTATTGGTCTACGGTGCTGAAGTAGTCATCCCCGCCGAGGTAGAAATTCCTTCGTTGAGAATCATACAAGAAACTGAACTCAGTGATGTAGAATTGATAAAGAGCCGCTTTGAACAATTGGCTCTAATCGATGGGAAAAGAATGAATGCAGAGTGTCATGGTAAGATTTCTCAGAACAGAATGTCCAAAGCCTTCAACAAAAGGGTCAAACCTAGATAGTTCGCACTGGGGCAGCTGGTGCTGAAATGAATCTTTCCACTTCAGGATGATGCCAAAGTAAAATTCTCACCCAACTGGAAAGGACCCTACATGGTTCACAGGGTACTAACAGGAGGAGGACTCATACTCGTAGAAATGGATGTAGAAATTTGGCCAAAGCCTATCAACTCAGCCGCAACCAAAAGATACTATGTTTAGATTGNATACTCGGGCTCACTGATCACATGTGCGTCAACATCAAGCACAATAGAGTGCACAAAATATAACTGTGGGAAAAGTATTAGGAACCAAATACACTGATAAGGACAAGCACAACTATGGTGCAATAAGCAAATCGCCATCACAAAGGTCATCTCGCCCATAATGCCATGAGGCCTAAACTGAATCACAATATGCATGCGAAGAATCATGTAACCCTCACAACCCGTCATAGCATAATAGAGAAACACATAACATAGACCAGGGAGCGAATAGAATCTATTACGCCTGATGATATACCTATGGTAACAACTGCGTAGGAGCAAGCAAATACGATTTGATACAGACAACACATCCTCATTAGGCTCTCAAATAATTCCCAAACTAGACTCTGATCATTCCCGAATAGGAAAATAACCTTCCACAAGCCCATAACAACTTTTCCATAACACATACCATCAATCACTCAATCCTCCACATCCATTCACAAATCGCAATCAAGGAATAGTCTTCCAACGAGAACATCAAGTCTCTGAACCTCTTGTATACCAGAATTTCCATACCCGATCTCAACACCGCTACTCAAATAATTGATACGTCATTCATACTCCATCATCTTACGGAAAATTACCCACAAGTCAAAACACAATTCACCTTCCAATAGGCGAACTCTCCTCCGGTGGGAACAGATAGTGCCAGCAAAATCTTAAACACCTGAAATTATCCGTGTCTTGAAGAACTCATTGTGAGCACGTAATTTTTACCTATCGTATAATCCTACAAAATCTCACTAAATTAATTAGTTTTGCGGATTTTTGTTGAATTTTAATGCTATTTGCGAATTTATCTTTTACATTGCGTAGCCATAGTCCGTCATTTAAATCCATAAATAATTTAAATTGGTTTTATTAAGCACTTAACCTTAGTTATCATCTAAATAAATATAATTATTTGACATAAAGTCGATTAATATTTAATTATTTCTTTCTAACAAAATTGTGAAATTTGTCCTTTAAATGTTTAGGAGTATTAAATTAATTGTTTTACCTTTAATTAAGTTATAAATTAATCTATAATTAGACAAATTAAGTTAGAATTAATTGCTACGCTTTTCTATTAAGTGTTGATGTAGTTAGAGTTAATTAATTAGATTAAATAGGCAAATTAAGCCTAAACTCGGACCTGGGCAAAGCAATGCCCGGGCCCAAAGTGCCTTCACCCATACCCATCCCAACTAACCAGACCCGGCCTGCCCCCTACACTACCCAAACAACCTCGTTTGATTAAATTAAAAGATTTCAGCCGTTGATCTTCCCAGACCCAACGGTTGAAAACTGATTATCCCTAAATATATATATGTCCAAACATGCCCTACCCCCTCCATTTGGCCAAAGTATTACACCCCCTCCCCTGACCATCTCTATCCCTCCTCTATAGAGACTGGCCAGGCTCCGCCGTCTCCTGCCAGTTGACCACCGTCCCTCCGCCGTCCGAAAATCGCCTCCGGCGGAGGAGCTCAACCAAACGACCTCAAAATCTCACAAGTTGATCCTCGTCCTTCCCTCAACCACCTCCCGTTGCTAGTTTCCCCAAAAACCCATTCGATTTCCTTCAAATTCAGATCTGAAAAACCCGAAACCCTAGCTTTCTTCTACAAGATGACTCGAAGACTTTTAATGTCTCTAACATACACAGATCAAAAGCTCTCAACGAGGGATATTGATTTTTGTGGGTTTGAGTCACTTTCAAACCCAACGGAGTCAGGCAAACTCCGTCCAACCGCCAGAATCCGACCAATTTTTCCCACTTAACCAGATGCTTTCCTTCTTCTTGTTATTTGTAAAATTGATCACCTAGGCTAGAATTTGGTCCCTACTTGTTTGAATCTAAAAATTGTTGGTCAAAACCTATTTTCTTGTTTCTCTATATATGTCTTGAACATGATAGCATGGTTAACGTGTTTATTAACTTGAAATTCATTATTGATTTTTGTATAAATTCCGTTCCACTGCTGTCCCGGACCTATTCATGTTCTTTTCGCTTAAATAATTCAAACCCAGAACTTATTTCATGTTGATCATGTGTTAGTCCCCGTTAATTAGTAATAAAGGTTCCATGACAATCATGATAATCAGCGTAGTTTGATATATGCATTGTTTCTGTGAAGCCTTGCCTCGTTTGATTATATTATCTATTACGACTACTTTTGTTCATGTATTTGTTAGAATCTACTGTCGTTGCTTCATGCAAGACCATATGGTTTGGCTAATTGCTTCATGTTTTACTTGAGTACGTTATAATTAGGTTAATTAGTTTAGTTACCCAGTTAATTAACGAACCACTTAATGGTCGTGAATTAACTTGATTAAGGGTAATCTCCTAAAAGACATCTTGATTAGTAGGTTAACCTAAATTGGTAACCCCTTAAGTAATTAATTAAATCCTAAAATATGTCTAAGATAACTAGTTTAGGGTTAATTAACCAAAACCAATCATTTAACCTAGGCTTAATAATTGGTTAAGTCTTTGATTTTTAGTAATTGAGTTGAGTTGAGTTGACTAAACTAAATCAGTTAACTTGGGTTAACAAATTAAATTGATTGACTTACATTAATTAACAAGCTAAACCTAGTTAACTAATAGGAACCTAATCAATTAACCTTTAATTAGTTAACCTAACCTTAGTTAAGGACAACTAATAGTTAACTAAAGAACATAACTAGGGTTAACTAACCAAAGTTTAAATATTAACCCAAGTGAGTTTAACCCTGATTAACCAATGGTAAATTCAGGGACTCCAAAGGGTACATTAGGTAGTGTAGACTTAGGAAATCAGATTTTTAATGGGGAAGAATGTTCTAGAATAGGGGGCAGCTGTCCCAAATGATAAGGTTGACAACTGCCCTATGTACTATTTGGTACTATTTTCAGCTCTAGATAAGGAATATTCCCAAAGGGTATCCCATTCAAAAAATACCCTATAAATAGACCCCCATCCCCTAGTAAGAGGAGGACTTTTTTTTTGGACTTTCTGGAAAAAGCTCTCTGCTAGCTGCTGAAAATGCAGAATACTTTCCATTCAAAAACAAAAAAGGTTTTCAAAAGGAAAATATTATTAGAAAAGAAAGAATCTGACTTCTTTTGAAAAACAAGTTCATAAATAGATGGACTAGTTCAGCTTCTACCTTTTTTTGTGGATTCTGATTTCTGGAGATTCTTTTTTATCCACACTCAAAATTCTGGGTTTATTGCTGCTGGTTTACTGGTTTTACTTGGGTTTCTCTGGTTTTCTATTGATGTTGCTGAACTCCTCTTCCTTTGTTTGTTTATTGTCTACACTTGACCTTTATTTGGTCAAGTTTCTGCTGTTTTAGTCCTTAAAAGGTATGTATTAACCCATTTTATTCTCAATGAAATGGTGTATTGGAATCTGCTTCTCCTACTCACTGCTTTAAAATAGTTGTTCTTGATAAACGAGGTTGTTTCTTCTGCTGCATGTAAATGTGACTGTATAGATGCCTGTTTAGCATGGATAACTATTGTTCCCATGTTTGTTATTTCGGCATAGGTTTCCAAGCCTCAGATGAAGATGTGAAGTGGGAAGACGCCCGTAAAAGCAATGGATGGGACCTATCTCAGCCAGTCCCACATATTACTGAGACTTCTATCGAACCGCAATATGTTGAAGAATAAGAAGAGGCCTTTACGACCGAAGAAACTGAAGGAATCTGCGAGGCCATGAAGCAGATGTTGTATGAAACTAACATGGTCCAGTTGGGAGAAGGCTCAAGCACCGCTGAGGTGCAATACATGGGCCCAAACGCCAAGTTGCAGAATTGGAAGGCTACTCCTTTCCCTGTCAGGTGGCTGGTAGTTCAGTTTTGCCATCTTTCCTGCACTATGAGTTATTTCAGGGTGTAACTCAAGTGTTTTTAATTTACTACCTTTTTGAATTCCGATGTAAACCCTCCTATGTTCAAATTCAATGAAATGAAAATCAAAATTTCATAGTCTATTATTCCTTCTGATTTTTGCCTATTTTTCTTATTTTCAGTCTTAATAATGCGGCTTTAAATAACATGACATGCTTGCAGACTTCATGCTCTGATATTTATACGCTGTCTAACCTCGAAATAATGAGTCAAGAACTAGAATATGATGAAGAAGAGGCTTTTAGGGAAATAAATCAAGAATTAGAACAATTCGAGAATAAGCCTAAGCCAAATTTAAACGAAACAGAACCCGTCAACTTGGGTAATGCAGAAGAGGTTCGAGAAACCATGATAAGCGTCCACACTGATGAAAGAACTAGGGACGCTCTGATTCAACTTCTATTTGAATTCAAAGACATGTTTGATTGGTCCTACGACGACATGCCCGGACTAAGTGTAGATTTGGTGATACATAAATTGCCAACCTATCCTGGTTATCCACCCGTCCAACAAAAATGGAGGGAAATTTAAAACAGATATGAGTGACAAAATCAAAGAAGATGTCACTAAACAATTAAAAGCGGGAGTGATCAAGGTGGTCTAATACACCACCTGGCTGGCCAATGTGGTTCCAGTACCTAAAAAGGATGGAAAGGTCAGAGTATGTATCGACTACCGAGACTTGAATAAATAAATCCCTAAAGATAACTTTCCACTACCAAACATACATATCCTGGTTGACAATTGTGCCAAACATGAGGTACAGCCTTTCGTGGATTGCTATGCTGGATAGCACCAAGTATTGATGGATGAAGAGGATGCAGAAAAGACAACTTTCACTACACCCTGGGGCACCTATTGTTACTGAGTCATGCCGTTCGGCGTAAAGAACGCCGAGGCAACATATATGAGAGCCATGACCGCCATTTTCCACGACATGATGCATCAGGAGATTGAGCTATACGTGGATGATGTGATTATTAAATCCAGGACGCAAGATGACCATGTCCAGCATTTGAGGAAATTCTTCGAACGCCTTCGTAAGTATGATCTGAAACTAAACCCGGCCAAATGTGCCTTCGGAGTTCCGTTTGGGAAATTACTGGGGTTTTTAGTCAGCCGACGGGGCATCGAGCTGGACCCGACAAAGATAAAATCTATTCGCGATCTCCCACCCCCAAGAACCAAGAAGGAGGTCATGAGCCTACTGGGTAGGTTGAATTACATCAGCAGGTTCATCGCTCAGTTGACGTCCACTTGTGAGCCTATATTCAAGCTGTTGAAGAACGATGCAGCCATCAACTGGACGGACGAATGCCCGAACGCTTTCGACAAGATCAAAGAATATCTGTCGAACCCGCCAGTGCTAGTCCCACCAGAACTAGGAAGGCCTTTGTTCTTATATCTGACGGTGTTGGAAAATTCCTTCGGGTGCGTTCTCGGGCAACATAACAATCTCTATTGCTTATGTTTACTTTTTTCACCATTTGATTCTTGTACATAGGAAATGAGACTCAACCTTTTTACTGCAAATTTAGAAGCCATTTTCTTTCACTCATATAACTATCTAGTTTAGTTCATCAACCCAAATGCTGAATAAAAATGAAAAAATATATATTCAATCAAATCTTTTTACCTTTGTTTCTAGAAAGAAAAGAATTTGGAGAAGTTTTAGGTCTCACCGAATCACACGTAGAGATATTGATAACACACATAGAGCTAATGGTATTTCATAAAGAACATTCCATATATTACTTGAGCAAGAAGTTCACGAGCTACGAAGCCAAGTATACGCTATTGGAAAGAACGTGCTGCGGTCTAACTTGGGTCGCTTGGAAACTCCGGCATTGTTTATTCGCTTATACCACCTACCTCATCACTAGGTTGAATCCGTTGAAGTACATATTCCAAAAGCCAATGCCCACCGGGAGGTTAGCTAAGTGGCAGATTCTACTCACCGAATTCGACATAGTCTATGTCACTCGTACGACAATGAAGGCCCAGGCTTTGGCAGATCACTTGGCATACAATCTTGTCGATGACGCCTACCAACCCCTAAGTACTTACTTCCCAGACGAGGAGGTAAATTAAGTCGAGATAACTTCTGAGGACGCCAACACTTGGAAAATGTTCTTTGATGAGTTGTAAATGCAAAAAGTGTTGGGATTGGGGCTCTCTTTATTTCACCCACGGGACAGCACTATCCCGCCACGGCCCGCCTTTGGTTCTTCTGTACAAACAATACTGCCGAATATGAAGCTTGTTTAATGGGTATGAACATGGCCATTGACATGGATGTAGAAGAGTTATTGATCATGGGAGATTCGAATTTGATCATCAAGCAGGCTTAGGGAGAGTGGGAAACTCGAGATGTTAAACTCCTTCCATACAGACAACATGTTGAAGATCTTAGCAAACAATTCAAAGTTGTCGAGTTCAGATATATTCCTCGATGCCACAACGAGTTAGCCGATGCACTAGCTACCCTAGCTGCAATGCTGCCATATCTGGGTAATGTTCACATCGACCCGTTTGAAATTCAAATCAAGGAAAGGCATAGTTATTGCAACACGGTTGAAGTAGAGCCCGATGTCCAACCATGGTATCACGATATCAAAAGATTCTTGAAAACAAAAGAATATGCAGAGCAGGCCAATGGGGATTAAAAGAGAACCATCCGGAGACTCGCCAGCAGTTTCTTCCTAAGTGGGGGAGTACTGTATAAGAGGACTCACGATCTGAATTTATTAAGATGCGTAGACGCCAAACAAGTCGAAATGATTATGAACGAGTTGCACTCAGGAGTATGCGGTCCCCACATGAACGGATACGTCCTCACAAAGAAAATATTGCGGGCCGGGTATTATTGGATGACCATGGAGAAAGATTGTTTTAGCTTTGTCTGGAAATGCCATAAGTGTCAAATACATGGCGATTTGATTCATACACCACCATCAGAATTGCATCCTATGTCAGCACCTTGGCCGTTTGTTGCCTGGGGAATGGATATCATCGGGCCAATCGAGCCAAGGGCCTCAAATGGGCACAAATTTATTTTGGTCGCTATTGACTATTTCACGAACTGGGTCGAGGCAGTCACATTCAAAGTTGTCACCAAGAAAGCGGTGGTGGATTTCGTGCACTCTAATATCATCTGTCGTTTTGGTATCCCAAGGACTATCATTACCGACAATGCCGCGAATCTAAACAGTAACTTGATGAGGGAGGTATGTGAACAGTTCCAAATCACACACCGCAATTCCACCCCTTACCAGCCCATAGCCAATGGCGTCGTTGAAGCAGCAAACAAAAATATTAAGAAAATACTCAGGAAAATGATTCAAACTTCCAGGAAATGGCACGAGAAATTGCCTTTCGTATTACTAGGATATTGTACGACGGTGCGCACGTCGGTTGGAGATACTCCTTATCTATTGGTTTATGGCACTGAAGCCGTAATACCCACAGAAGTTGAAATTCCCTCCCTTCGGATTATTGTCGAAGCAGAAATTGAGGATGACGAATGGGTCAAAATCTGATTGGAGAAATTAACTCTAATTGATGAAAAAAGGATGGCCGCAGTTTACCACGGGCAGTTGTACCAACAAAGAATGGCCCGTGCCTACAACAAGAAAGTGCAGCCTAGGAACTTTGAAGTAGGGAAACTTGTGTTAAGACGTATCCTCCCACACCACAAAGAGGCTAAAGGAAAATTCGCCCCGAATTGGAGAGTTCCATACATCATAAGGAAATTGCTTCCAAGGTCTCCGGGATTAGAGATTAGACCCAATCCCCAGCAAGCAAGCAAGCAAGCGGTCGAGATCTTCGTCACAAGGCTGAGACCAAGCAGCTCGAAACAATCAAGGCTGCAAAACCAACCACCGTTTCAAACCAACAAATTGTTCTTTGTTGAAATAAGAAACATGTGCAACTCAAAAGCAATCGTGCAAAAAGCAGGTGTAACCAAGAGAAAAGGCGCAAGAGCTAGAAGCAGCTTTGCAGCGACGACTCCAAAAGGGAAGTTTTCTCCAAGATCCTTTCCCACATTCCTTCAAAAAATAATGTGTTGAAAACAGCTCAAATCTGAAGTGGTATAGGGTCTCCAGACCTTAACTACACCTTCTCCGACATGGGAGTACACGCTTCCTAGTCGAATTCCAATTAAGGGTATACATTCCCTAATTGATGTTTTCTTTTCTAATTAAGGGTATACATTCCCTAATTGATGTTTTCTTTTCTAATTAAGGGTATACATTCCATATTGATATTTTCTTTTCCAATTAAGGGTATACATTCCCTAATTGACATTTTCTTATCCAATTAAGGGTATACATTCCCTAATTGATGAA